>CAKAOI010027660.1:0-35539 GCA_916701655.1 Sebastiscus albofasciatus
CTTCTGCTGCTGTAGCCCATCTGTTTCAAGGTTGGACGTGTTGTGCGTTCAGAGATGGTATTCTGCATACCTTGGTTGTAACGAGTGGTTATTTGAGTTACTGTTGCCTTTCTATCATCTCCAACCACTCTGCCCATTCTCCTCTGACCTCTGACATCAACAAGGCATTTCCGTCCACACAACTGCCGCTCACTGGATCTGTTCTCTTGTTGGGACCATTCTCTGTAAACCCTAGAGATGGTTGTGCGTGAAAATCCCAGTAGATCAGCAGTTTAATACTCAGACCAGCCCGTCTGGCACCAACAACCATGCCACGTTCAAAGTCACTTAAATCCCCTTTCTTCCCCATTCTGATGCTCGGTTTGAACTTCAGCAAGTCGTCTTCACCACGTTTAGATGACGTAATGCATTGAGTTGCTGCCATGTGATTGGCTGATTAGCTATTTGTGTTAACAAGCAATTGAACAGGTGTGCCTAATAAAGTGGCTGGTGAGTGTAGCTTGACAGTGTTGTGTCACGTAGCTTGGGCGCTATTAGGACAACACGACCCCCAAATAGGAAAAGCAGTGCATGTTATTATAAAATTGGAATTAATGACTTCTCTGCAATTTCTACACTTTGTAAAGTCATCCAGTGGGCCTGATTGGACCCTTTGGCGGGCCGGTTCTGGCCCCCGGGCCGTATGTTTGACACCTCTGCCGTAATCGCATGAAACTTTTTGTCATGAAACTGTACTAGACCTCGCATCGTACATCTCACATGTAAACTGATGCCTCACTAACATGTTTAATGATGATGTTTCCAGTTTTTATGCTAAGCTAACTGGCTGCTCCAGCTTCATATTTAACAAACAGATATGAGAGTGGTATCAATCTTCTCATCGGACTCCCAGCAAGAAAAGGGAATATGTGCATTTCTATAAATGTCAAACTTCTTTTAAAGGTCCCTTAAAACGCTGTCATTACCTCCTTTTTTGGACTTTTCGGTTCTTTCTCCCTACTAGTGCAGCCTGATGAAGATGACCTGACTGACTCTACTGTACATGTTTATCACAGCTCGTGGTTAAAACCTGTAAACAAAACATGAAACAGTTGTTAGATTACAGCTCAGGGCACCGTTAAGAGAGGCGTTTATTTCCAGGTATTTTAGTTCTAATGAGGAATAAAGTTAACACGAAGAGAAACAGCGAGACTCTCGTCTGCTAACGGTTACAAACCACCTCTGAAAATAACAACGGCTGCATTGTTCTGTGTGATGGGAAACATGTCGGCGGTTTCAGCTGTGTGTGTGTGTGTGTGTAGATTTTCAAAATTCAGCAACATGATTTTAACTCTTACTAGACATGTAGTAGCTTCTATAAGTTATTTGGCTCCCTGAATGTTTTAAAATAGATTTAAAGATTCTTGTAATCAGCTGCTACGACCTGCGTGGTAGAGCCTCAACATATAGGATGTCATGACATGATGTACTGTACATATGACTGTTTTCATTCATCAGGAATTTGTTCCCTCTGTTAAAGTAGAACATGTTACTCAAGCCATCAGAAACTCTCTCGAGTAGCCTAGCAACATTAAGGCTACAAACCAAAGGCATTTCATTAACTGATTTATATGTTGTTGTTTTTTCGTCCTGCAGACTTGGCCGGCCTTCCTCTGGTGAAGTTTGACTTCTCCTGTAACAAGGTGTCGACCATCCCGGTGTGTTACAGGAAGATGAAACAGCTCCAGTCCCTCCAGTTAGAAAACAACCCACTGCAGAGTCCACCTGCACAGGTACACACACACACACACACTATATACTGTATATATACACCGATCAGCCATAACATTACGACCACCTGCCTCATATTGAGTAGGTCCCCCTTTTGGCGCCAAACCAGCCCTGACCCGTCGAGGCATGGACTCCACTAGACCTCTGAAGGTCTGCTGTGGTATCTGGCACCAAGCCGTCAGTAGCAGATCCTTTAAGTCCTGTATAAGTTGCGAGGTGAGGCCTCCGTGGATCGGACTTGTTTGTCCAACACATCCCACAGATGCTCCATTGGATTGAGATCTGGAGAATTTGGAGGCCGAGTCAACACCTCCAACTCGTCGCCATCCACATGATGTGAAAAGAAAACGTGATTCATCAGACCGGCCACCTTCTTCCATCGCTCCGTGGTCCAGTTCTGATGCTCACAACATGCCCATTGTATGCGTTGTAGGCCATTGTAACGAGATAATCCATGTTATTCACTTCACCTCTCAGTGGTCATAATGTTATGGCTGATCGGTGTATAATATTTGTTTAACTTCCTAACAAAAAACAGTATGCAAACGATAATAAAGGAGTGGATGTTGAAGTTTTATTTGTGTTTTTTTACCATGGTATAGAATTAGTATCGAGAATCGAGGAATTTTACTAGTATTGGTATCAGATACTAAATTTATGGTATCATGACCTTCCTAATAATCCAACACATAACCAAGATACTTGAGCTCATGTAAACACACTCATTGATACATATATCGATATGAGAAGTATAATAGTAAATACTGATATTGATTTCAACCATGTTGTGCGTGTTCCCAGGATGGAAACGTATGATTTGTTGCTGGCATGAATTTGAACCCACAATAACAACAGTATCACAATGCAGCAGGCAATCTGCTCCACCTGATGAGATATCAATCACACACACTGCAGCCTAGTTTTATAGAGCGCTGATATAAAAACAGTGTTCACCAACCTGCATCAGAGACTGAAGGACAAAAGACGCTGTGGGAATGTTAAAGAGTTCAGTGACTCAGCAGCAGTCAGGTTGAGTGAAACCAGGTGGAAGAAGAGAATAACACTTTAATCTTTCTTTTCCTTTTCAGATCTGTATAAAAGGCAAAGTTCACATATTCAAGTATCTGAGCATCGAGGCGTGTCGCAGCGAGAAGATGCCCGACTCTCTCTACCTGCCCGTCATAGAGCGACTCAGCCTATCGCGGCCCACCACCGGCAGGTCAGTTACTGCGGCAGCGCTGCAGCGGTTACCGTGATTCATTTGTTATTTTTTATACTAGCATCCATTGTTAAACCAGTAAAACTTAATGGGAAGGCTGGAGAACTCAGCTCTGGCACGATGAAGAAGACTAATTGCCTCATCAGTCTTTGAGGCTTCTGGCAAACGAAACTAGAGCTCCATTTCAATTCTCCAAACAGTGGAAAGAACAGCTGCAGCTGCGGAGGGAACACTCACTAAAATGGTTTTAGTAACTTTCACACAGTGTTGATGAGCAAATCTCTCAAAACAAATACAATTTTATTGCACTTAAAGTATCTGAGAAGCTGAGAAAGAGAGATCCAGTTCATTTTCTACATAGACAATGGAAAGTTACAGAGATATTACATGAATTTGTGAACTTCAGAGGTGATGGTAGGTGGATTTAGTTGCCTTCAGATAGAGCCAGGCTAGCTGTTTTCAGTCTTTAGCTGAAGCTTCATGTTTAACAGACAAATGTGAGTGTGGTATCAATCTCCTCATCTAACTCTCAGCAAGACAGTGAATGAGCTTTCCAAAATATCAAACTATCCGTAAGATTTCAGTGCTCATTTCATCAGTATATCATTCATTGATGAAAAGAAACTAGAAGCCTAGCATTGAAATGTGTGCGGGGCCTCCGGCATGGCTGCCAGAAGCATCTTACATCACATCAAAGCTGTTTAGTTAGTTTGGTTTTAATGACATTACACTGTGTGGAGGGATGGTGATCTAAGCTTCCTCAGTTTCTCAGACTGGAGCCAAATCCTCCATTAGTCAGCTGAAAGCGATCCGTCCTCTGACTCCCTGCTGGGTCACACTGACAGACTGTCTACCGTCACTGCAGAGTTGGGCTGTAATCCACACACTGGTGGGTGATGTACAGTATTATTTCTGATCGCTGGATGGAGGAATGAAGGAAGACATAAACAATAGAGGAAATTAAGCAATGAAAGGAAGGATCACACAAAAACAAACAAAGCAATAAATGTAGGCGTTATGAAACAGAGTAATGAAGGAGTGAATCCAGCTGGATGATCAAAGGAAGAAATGGAGGAAAGGAGTTTTAAAGAAAAATGTAGGAGCATAAATGTTGAAGCAAACAAACAACTGTGGAAGTGTGAGAAGGATGGAAGGAATGCAGAAATACTAGAGCAGACAAGGGAAAGAAAGAACAAATGCATGAACAAAAAATAAAACAAACTAAGAAGGACCAAACAAGGACAGAAGAAGAAGAAGAAATGAACACCTGAAGGTAACAAGCATAAGATAGAAGGAAGGAAGGAAGGAAGGAAGGAAGGAAGGGATGTGCAAGTGCCACTAGCAGTTAACATTTCTTTATTTGTCCAATACCTTGATTTATATTAGTTTGATTTGAATTACTAATTACCTGCAAAAATAATGTCATACCCATCAGCCTTAGCTGCATAGCTGTGTTCAGTGCTAATGCTAGCATGCTGACACACAAAACTAACTCTGAATTGTGAAACATTACCTGCTCTCCATCAGCATGTTAGCACTGCTGACGTTAGCATTTAGCTCAAGATTTTACACTCTTAGTGTAGGTGAGCAGATTTTCAAACACCCAATCCGTGACCCTGAAGTGTTCCTCACGTTCATGCACTCGCATTATGTTTGTCTCCCAAAATCCACCAAAACATCGTTTATTTGACTTTAAATCATTTTTGTATGATAACACCAGTAAACACAAAACACAAGGATTGCATTGGTGTAATATAATTATTGTTTGTCGGATACCTTTTAAGACTAAACACGAGGTATTTGTCAGTGTGCACAAGCGCAAGCTGCCGGCTAAATAGCCGACTGTGACATATTCTCTGCCAGCTGTTGTATATTGGTATATATTGGCTATCTGGCCGTCTTAATATGATCAGCGTTTCCACCCTCCGTGAGCAAAAATGAAGGACTGACCTTCTCTAAAGCCTTGACAACGGCGCATTGATTGATTGACGCGTATACAGACAAATCAGTGTTGAATTGAGACGCGTGGTGCATTGTTTATGTTTTCTATTGGGTTAGGTAATAATGAGTGGAACAGAACATGATAAACGTCTGTGAGCGCTGAAAACAACAACATTATTATGTTCATTGTGGTGAAAGCCGTTAAAAACAGGGACATTTTAGTGTTTTACAGATAATTGTCGGGACTCAGACACCCATTTTAAAGCGGGACAATTCCAGAAAAACTGGAACATCTGGTCACCGTAACTTAGTGTTGTTTTGTGGAGTCGTATAAATGACTTTTAAATATATGTTGTTGGTCTGAAGGAGGTTGTAGACTCAAACTGAAAACAGTTGTGGGTTTGTGTCGATAATAAAATAAGCTTAGCGATTTCTGGCTTCAGAGACAGACTGAGAAAGGCTGGTTGACTGAGGGGAGAAGAAAGAACAAGGAAATGAGGATACAAAGGATTGTTAGATTGAAGGAAGGAAGGAGTATTGAACGTGAAGAAGAAACAGGCTTTTCCAGAAATGACAGAAGAGAGAGGAAGAAATGAATGATGAGAGGAAACAAATGGAGCACAGAGAGAAAAGCCTTCCGTCATTCAGCTGAGACGGAGCTCTCTGAGGATGTGGAGCTCTGTAATGTCCGCCCACATAAAACACTCCCAACACGTGGGCAGGAAAAATGGTTCCTATTCTCCAGGAGAGCGCACACACACACACACACACACACACACACACACACACACACACACACACACACCACATACACACACATCCTTTATCCTTTTATTTTCGTGGTCTTTCTTTCTTTTATTTTCCTTTGGATTTGTCTCCCCTCTCTCTCTCTCTATTGTTCTGTCTTTATCTGTAGTTTTAGGTTTTACTCTCTTTATTTTCTAAGAAAAGAGAGAGGCAAGTAGAGAGGTAAATAAACACAGAAAACAGTGTCTTCATTCCTCTTTCTTTTACTTTCCCTTCTTCCCATCACAGTTTTCTTGCTCTAGTTTTCTTTCTGCTTTCTCTGGTCAGTTCACGTCAGTAGATTTTTTTTTTTAGGTGACATTTGACATGTGATGCCAAGAGACTGTTTTACTTAACAAAGATAAATGCTAATAAAGTTGCGTAAGATGTTCTCTTTCTCTCTCTGTCCTGTCAGCAGAGGAAGCTGAGAACAGATTGATGCTATTTTTAAAACGTCATTAATTCACAGACCTTAAAAGAAAACGGTGAAACTCAGTTTGTAAGAGAGTTACAGATCTTCTCTTCACATTTGCTGTCCGTGCATTACAGCTCATTACAGTTGAGGGACTGATGACCTCTCGTTGTGACCAGTTACGCTTCTGATGCAACAGCTCTGTGACTGTAGATAAAGTGGAAATTAATTCAATCAATTGAAATGATCCAGTAGACGAGAGAAGTGGGGATGTTGTTCACAGGAAGTTAATTTAGTCCTCGCCTCTGTGTGTGTGCATAAAATTCCAGCACTCATTATTGCTCAGTTGCTTAGAGACTGCCTCGGGGCTGCGCTCACACAGCAGAGGAAAGTTTCCCACGTTTTGAGTCTTCATATTTGACTCCGATCTGTTTTGTAATTCATTGTGAAGAGAAATTAAATCACTTTTTTTCCAATTCTTATCAAGTCGATGTGAGCACTCTGGGAGAAATAAATGATTTAAACACTTTATCCCTACAATTAGAAACTTCGAATAGCTGTCTGACTTCCATGTGCACAGAAACAAAGTTACTTCTAACCAATCGTATGGCTGTATATGTCTGTTGGGAACAACAGCTTCCACTTTCTGAATAGGTGCAGCTGGGTTGGTCGCGTTTAACTCGAAACACCACATGATGTTGTTTTGGTATCAGAAGTCGGACAGTTAGAGGAACTTTTTCTTCGGCACAGAAAGCATTTAAATGTTTAACGTAAGATCTGCATAAATGCTTCATTGGTGTGGTAATACTAAAAGTCCTGTTTGGCCAAGAAGTGGATGATATAGAGAGACGAAGTCCCGCCCCTTCCGGTAGACCACCATGAGACCTTATTTTAGAAAAAATATGTACGGAAGTCAAGACAAATACATTTATTGATCCTGTTTGAATTGCGCCATGAATTTAAAAGATAATTTTGCAAGTCATGAAAGTGTCAGTTTGTCGTAGTATCATTTAGTGTTGTGTGAAACCGCTCAGTGAACTACAGCTCTCATCTCGCACAACATACGTCGCCAACACTAGCTGGCTAGCTAACTTAGTGATGTTCCACGCTAAAATGAAACTGATCTTTTTATCAGTCGAGAAGAGAGAGAACGATCTGTGTTATGGCTTCATATAATATGCAAAACAAACCGAAACTGTGACCCAAAAACTGCAATGCAAACCAAGAAGTGGGCTTGTTGAACCGTTGCACCACGACTGAAAAACTTAATGAGAGCCGTCTGCAGTTAAAACATCCGATGTGAGAAGGAACAGTGTGAACGAAGCCAGACAGAGAGAGAGGGGAGGGGGGCGTTAGAAAGAGAGACTCTCTCTCTCTCTCTCTCTTTCTGTTTCACTGTGCCTCACATCCTCTTCATCCCAGCCCACACACACACACACACTTCCTTAACGTGCGTGTGTATCAGGTGTGTGACCTGTGTTGTGTGTGTGTGCAGTGTAGAGGACATGGAGCAGCAGAAGAAGCAGGACAGCGACTCAGGAGTCGGCAGCGACAACGGAGACAAGAGACTGTCGGCTACTGAGGTACTGACATTATTTTAGAGGTCACTCTGCTTTAACTATGTATGTATGTTTGAGTCCTCTGTGAAGGTGTTTGTAAAAGCTGCTGATTTAAATCAACATACTATAAATAGAGTATTAACCACAGGATGTTTCACAGAGTCAAATTTAGTTATTTATCTCTGAAGTAAAATGATGCAACAGGAGCTGCAGAAAAAAATTGCAGAAAAGAAGCAAATTTTTCTTTATATTTCGACCATTTATTACACTTTATCAATCGATGCCGACATTTTCAGACTGATACTGTCAGTTATTGGAGTTATTGACTGTTTTTTGTTGTTTTGTTTTTTAATAAACGTTATATGAGGGCTGCAATAATTAATTAAGTACTATTACTATGCTATTTTGATTTATCAATTCAAGACAAGATGCCAAACGTTGTCTGGTTCTGCTCAGATTTCAGGATATTGAATATCTTTTGGATTTGGACTGTTCTTCAGAATAAAATAAGGCATTTGAATACATCTCCTTGTGCTGTGGGAAATTATAATGTGTTTTTTTAATTATTTTATAGACAAAACGATTAATGGAGATTTTGCAATGATGAAAATAATCATTAGTTGCAGTCCTGCATGTTGTCAACATTTTTCTTAAAATGTGATTAAGAAAAGAGGTGAAATGTTTCACAGCTGAACAACCAGCTTTATTATCAAAGATGACATTAATTAACAGTTTGAAAAGTAAACTTAAAATTAAATGAAAATATTTAAACTAACAACATCCACATTGAGTCGGACTGTAAACAGAAGATCTCAAAGCTTTGATTGTCTCGTGCAGTTGTCTTTATTTGTCAAATTGCTGCAGAGGAATCACGTGATCAATAAATAGATGAAAACTGGTGTTCAGGTGATCTGCAGGTGTTTTCATCCTCATTTGTCTCCTCACTGAATCAAATTTCCTACATTTTAACACAAGCAGTATCAATAAATGTAGCTAACGAATAGATTTAGCATTCATTAAACTGTTAATAATTGATAGTTGATAAATGGATTAACAGTTTAAACTATAAATGGTGAAAAATGCCTGTAATAGTTTCCCACAGCCCAAAGAGACGTCTTAAAATGTCTTGTTTTGTCCGACTAACAGTCCAAAACATCAAATATTCAGTTTACAGTGATGTAAAACAGAGAAAAGCAGCAAATCCTCCCAGAAGCTGCGACCAGAAGGTGTCTTTGCTTAATAAATGTCTCAAAACGATAATCAATTATTCTTGTCGTTCATTCGTTTGTGTCGCAGCCGTCAGATGAAGACAGTCTGAGTCTCAACATACCGATGAGCCACATCACGGAGGAGGAGGGGATCAGTAAAGACGACTCGAGTGAACACATCAGCTCCCTGACAGGTACACACACACACACACACACACACACACACACTCACACACAGACACACACAGCTGATAGTGGACAGGACGTGGTGGTGATTAAACAACACTGTTGTGTCCTCTGCTGTCACACAGAGGAAACCCGACAGCACAGACACCTTTCCGGACCCCTGTTGTGTTGATACTGTATGAGTGTGTGTCTGTGTGTGTGTGTAGAAAGGTGTAAAGTTTAATATCAGGAAACAAGTGTCAACATGTGGAGGATTCAAGGGTAGACTGACACTGAAATGTACAATATATATACTGTATATGTACGATGCACACATGTCTCTGTGTTGTGTGTGTTTGTGTGTAATTGTGTATTATAATCTTTTATTTTGAAAAACATTCACAAATCTCGTTTATGCCTCCGTTCTAGTTTATTTTAAATTCCACAAAGAAGAAGAAACTGAGACGTCTTTTGACCAATGATTCAGTTTGTTTTAATTTAAAAAGACAAAGACCGCAAAGCAGAAAACATGTCTGCTTGTTTGATGAAAGAATTAGAATAATAAACTGATCATCAAAATTGATATTGATTATTTTGTGTGAGTTGGGCGATATCAGCTGTAGTCCATATCACGATTAATTGTCACATTTACCTTGTAACGATTAATAAATCTGATTAACCTGTTCAGGAGATTATCTGCCATTAATTATTTGTACTGAACAATAAATTTATTGAAAATATTCAGTTGTTAAAAGCACTATAAAATGTTAGTAGTAGTATTTAGTAGTATCAAATGAAGTAAAATCAATCCAAGAATTTGAATATCACTGTTAATATAAGGCTTGTGTAGTTTTTTATCCTTTAACAACTATAATCTGAGTAACGTCTGCAGAGTGTGAATGAGTATCTGGGCTGTTGAACTCTATTAGAGAACAGCAGCAGCTCCCCAGACACGCAGTTTAAATAGACTTCAATCAGCCTCAATCAGGTCAGAGCTGATGGAAGGGGCACATTTACTGAGCCGAGATGAGTGAAAAGAAGAGTTGTCTGGCTTATTTGATGTCACAATCTCTTAATAGTTTAGATAAAAGCTCGTCAACGTTTCACCAAAACAATACACAGAATCTCTGAATATTTAAACATTGTTCATTTCTGAAGTTTAACAGCTGAACACGAGATGTCTTCACTTCACTGTAAAGTCCATTCTCAGTGTTTGTGACCTGCAGGCTTCAAGTTTCCACATCACACTTAATGTGATAAGTGGATAATGTACTACATAATGCACTATATTTACTGTACACCATTTTATTTGAGAGTCCAAACCTTGTAAGACTCCAACGTGTTTGTTGAAGACACTCACAGTTCATGTTTCCTCCCTTCCAGCAGACCCAAACTCCGACTCGGTCCGTCTGATTGAGGAGAGCCCTACGGAAGCCCTGAAGGACCAGTTCAACTACAGAGACTCTGCTCTCAGCACTCGCTTCGTCAACTACATCAAGGCAAGACTTCGTGCTGTGCTGTTTCTCCTCAGTCAGTTTATTATTAAAGATTGATGCAGTAAATGGATCGCTTCAGGCTTCAGACTACGCCACCCTCAGGGTGAAGTGGAGTTATATAAAACTGCTCTACTTTAGTCCAGCGTTTGTTCGACTGCTCCTGAAGTCTGTGGTTTGTTTTAATGGAGCCCAAACTGTCACTTTGTGTCAGTAATTCACTTTTAGAGTTAAAAGTTGCAGTCAGCAGTTAGAGAGACCTGTCCTGTTATAGCCGGTTACGTCACAGTGAGCCTGTGAGTCACTGTGGAGACTCGGCTCTGACCAAATAAGGACTAAACCTAAAACAAAGTGGACAACACAAAGAGCTGAGGAGCTGTGTGATGAATCACTCAGTTTAGCTGAGTTTTCAAGTTCTGAAACTTTTATGTTCATAGAGTGCTTGAGACAAAATGACAGCATCAGTCGTTTCAGCAGATCGCCCCCAAACGACATCCGTTTACCTCCAAGTGGCAGCGCCGTCTAGCAGAAGTAGTAATTTTGACTCTTGTGTTTTGGGAGCAAAGCCGGAAGAAGTGTGACGTTATTTTAGAGGCCAAAAATGGTTCAACAAAACGTCGGATTATAACACGGACAATCGCTGTTCGTTTCCCATTTCCTACCAACCTACATCTCTTAACCATGAACCAGGAACCAGGAACCATGAACCATGACGACTAGGGCTGGATAACGTTTAAAATATTACAATACCAGTACCAATACCAGTTCCCTAAAAGTGATACCGATACCAAGAGAGTACTTCATTCGATACTGAATGGAAGCTGTGTGTGTGTCCAACTGGCTAGCTAATCACCACCGCTTTGCACTGTGCTCATACGGGTGCAGGCAATCCCGGCTGTCTGGGTTGTAGCTGCTGCAGTAGTGGGCCAATCACACGTTGCATTAAATCAAACGCTTGCAGTGATTGGCTGCAAGCAAAGCCAAACAAATAGTAATTTTTTCTAGATCTGGTTACTAAAAGGATCAAACGTAGGTATCGTTTGACTGGAGACGTTCAGATACTACTTGGTACTGGGTTATTAAAGCGATCAAGTACCGACAACCAGTCCTAATGACGACAAAGGTCCCTTAGCCTTAGAGAAGTAGTAATTTTAACCCAAATAGTGATCTTTCCCTAGATCTAGCTATCATTGTTATGCCTAAACCTAACCAAACTTTAACCATTGCTGTGTACAGTCAGGAAACCGTTACGAAACGGTGTTCTGCTAATAGGCGGCGTCAGATCAGAAAACACTTCCATGTGTCGTTCTGAACCACATATTTTGTCTTTGAATTTGGAGGACTTTGAAACGCTTCAGTACTTCCAAGTATTGAAAACAGACTTGTCATCTGGTGAGTTATCGAGCTGAGATCAGGGAAAACAGTAACATCACCAAAAATAAAGCTGACGGGTCAAGAAACACGAGCAGTCAGATGATCCGAGACATTAAAAACAGACCAAACAAAGGTGATCAGTAAAATTATGGCCAATAAACTGGAACTTTTCCGAAAGTTATCATCTAAATCTGAGTTACATTCACAAAATGTAACTCAAATTTAGCTCATCCTCGCAGGTCCCAGTTAAAACAAGGATTTGGGCTGAAAGAGAAGTGACAACAAATAGCGGTCCAGCTTTATCCCAGTTAACCCATCAATCCCAGTGTGAGAAACAAGTGGAGAGTGGAGGATGGAAGGAACTGATTTAGGAGTTTATTACAGTGTCCTCATTGTTGAGTTTGTGTATCAGGGGATAACGGTAACGTCTCTGAATTTTGGCCAATAGCTGAGAGAGTCTGTGGATCATGTGACAGCTGCAGCTGGTGATGATGTGTGTGTTAATGTGTGTGTGTTAATGTGTGTGCAGGGTCGGACAGCAGCAGACTTTGACGAGCCCCTCAGGATAGAGGAAGACTCACACTGGCCAACAGAGCAAATGTAAGTTCATCTATCTTTTTCTTCTGTTTCTATCTCAGTTATTTTTTGAGATTTAGGGCTTTTTTTTTTACTATTTTTGAGTCCGACATCACAATAGGACAATAAGTTAAAGTAAACAGAACAAAAAAGTAGGAAAACAGTGACAGAGAGGTAACAGAATACAGTTTCAGCATTGTAAACAAGTTAAATATTTAATTTTGTATCATTCATTATATCAGTTGATTGTTTACATCGTTCTCTCCTGACTTGTAACTTCCATGCTGGTTGGGTGGCACTACAATTGCCACTGTGATATGAAGGATATTTCCGTGTCTTTGGGGTCACAGGTCAAAGGTCACAGGGGGCACAGAGCTCCACATTGACATGATCAACCAGCTGAAGGAGGCTGTGGAGCTGCTGCAGGACCCCAGCAGGTGAGAACCAGCACAACACCTGAGAATTAATCACAGAGTGGAGTTTAGTTAGAGCTGGCTGCCAATCTGATCCCAAAACTGTGCTTTATTCCGTACTTTACTGAGTAATGCTATTTATTTCATATCTCATTCAACAGTTAGAATGTTATATTAATACTAAAACATACTACTACTAGAAGCAAAATACGGTAAAAAATTAACAATTAATTATTGTGTATTAATATTCAAAATAAATAGCACTCCATTCCCAATACTTAAAAAATAAAACCGTAAATAATAAGCTGTAAGAATGATTTGCAAAGCCTTTTATCAGCTAGAAATCACTGTGCAGACTTCCAACTAGGGAAGAAAATAATAATAAATAAATAAATAAGAAAATAATGAGAAAATATTTATTCGCTTGAGTATTGCAATATTATGTTTTGTGATACTTTATCAATTCTCAAAAACACAAAAAAATATTTTTTTAATTAATAGTTAAAATATGCATATACTGTATATATACTGTATGTAACACTGTCTGTTTACATTTTTATTTACTTAATAACTTTACCTAAAGAATAACTTTTTTTACTCAGATTTTGTGCACATAGTGGTGTGTTCTTTATACTACGACAGTTTTACTAACGTTAGATTTAAAAAATCGCCTTGCTTACAGTATCGCAATATATTGAATCGTAATCCCTGTATCATGATACATATCATATTACCAGATTCTTGCCAAAACACAACCCTATTTCCAACTTCCAGCTGTAATATTTCTAAATCAAATGACTGTATTTACTAATGTATTTCTTCTGTTTATCAGAGTGAACACGGAGCAGGACGATCTGTCTGGAGTTCAGCTCTACCCGGTGGAGCTGGTCACAGTGGAAGAGTCACTCAAGTAAGACTTTGTGTGTTAAATTATTTATTTTGTGGTCATTTCTGTTTGGCTGGCAGGTGTCTGGTGTCAGGACACCTGAGAGGTAGTTCTGGTCAACAGTTTAACCCCTGTGTTCAGTGTTTTAAGGTGTGTTAAACTGAATGTAACCACAGCAACGGTACTGATGTTTCAAGCTCTGTTAGCTGCTAATGAAACTCACCTAACCAAACACTTGAATGAATGTTGAACACAGCATACGTAGTTTTTCTTTGGTACATGTCAACCCTGCATCCTTTGTCCAACTTTTCCCGGAAATACCAGGATCTCAATTCCCAGTATTCAATACTGGCATCACCAATCAGTGACTTCCTACATTTGAGAGTTTAAAGTTGTGAAGTTCAGCCGCTTTGACTTGGAAGCTGCAACTGAAATTCAGTAATGGTTGAACATGTTTTGCTAATGTCTGCATGTAGGGTAATGGTCAATGTGTAATATCTGTGTCATTGCTGCTGTCACTGGAAAATAAACTCATCCTATATTTTTAATTCTTATTTCTCTCTGTCTCTCTCTTCAGTGGGCAGGACAGCGATGACGGCGTCACCACACCAAAGGTACAGTGTGCAAAACCTTAAAACTTATCTTAAGTTTTGGTTGAAACTCAGCACAAAACAATATGTTGTCATCAGCGTACGTGATGATATTTGTATCTTACTGTAATGTGACGGTGAATAACAGCACTTATATTTCATATTGAACTTCAGTCTTCTGGGTGATGCTTTTATCTGGAGAGATTTCCAGTGAGTTTATTGTGAAAACTAAAGTTCATAGATCAATAGAAAAACAACAATGGCCGAACAACGCCCATTAGCGGAGATATAATCACAACATACCACAGCCTTTTGTGAGCTATTGCTGAAATAACATTCCTTCAGTTAATTATTTAGTTATTTAGTCTATAAACTTTCAAAAAACACCACAATTGACTGTCATGATTTAGCAGAGGCCAAAAGAAATGCCATCTGCGGTCATTGCCGTCTATTTCAGTGTCTTTTTTGATGCTACTACTGGGGGGCGCCAAAGTTGGACATTTTGAAATCCTGCACATAGTGGCTTTAAATCTATTCACTGTAGTGAATTTAAATTAGGGCTGTCAATCGATTAAAATATTCAGTCATGATTATTCGTATAATTGGTCATAGTCAATCGTGATGTAATCACAAATGAGTCGCACATTTTTTTATCTGTTCAAAATGTACCTTAAAGGGAGATTTGTATTATATTTTATAGTATTTAATACTCTTATCAACATGGGAGTGGCAAATATGCTGCTTTATGCAAATATATGTATATATTTATAATTGTAAATCAATTAACAACAGAAAACAATGACAGATATTGTCCAGAAACCCTCACAGGTACTGCATTTAGCATAAAACAATATGCTCAAATCATAACATGGCAAACTGCAGCCCAACAGGCAACAACAGCTGTCAGTGTGTCAGTGTGCTGACTTGACTATGACTTGCCCCAAACTGCATGTGATTATCATAAAGTGGGCATGTCTGTAAAGGGGAGACTCGTGGGTACCCAGAGAACCCATTTACATTCACATATCTTGGGGTCATAGGTCAAGGGACCCCTTTGAAAATGGCCATGACAGTTTTTCCTCACCAAAATTTAGCACAAGTTTGAAGCGTTATTTGACCTCCTTCACGACAAGCTACCATGACATGGTTGGTACCAATGGAATCCTTAGGTTTTGTCGTGTCGTATGATGCCCAGATCTTCACTCTAGCTTTAAAACAATTGCATTAATGTGTTAAAGAAATTAGTGACATTAAAACAAATTTGCGTTAACGCGTTATTATCGTGTTAACTTTGACAGCCCTAATTTAAATACATTTTCCTTGAGCAGTGTGCTCTCGTGATAGAGATAAAGTAGGTAATTTTGTGTCTTTGTCCTTGTAAATTTAAAGCCTGTAAGTAATATAGGAACCTTTAAGGTATTTTAAAGCCTAAACGTTTGATGCGTTCTGTAGCAGCACATGGAGGAAGGTGGCTATGAGTTCCAGAAGAAGAGACAGATGATTCTAGAGAAGGCCAGGTTTGAGGCCCAGCTTGCATGCCGGGAGTATGAGTGGCATATGTCAATCAAGGTAAAGGTAGCACCGGACCACCGGCTGTAGGCTTTGTCCCGCCCCCTCAGAGTGAACTGTCTCTCAGTCGTCCAGTAAACTGACCGTCTGCTTTGTTGTGTCTGTTTGCTGTGAGCGAATAAACCACGCTGAGCTTCCACATGTTTCATCTGGCAGCAGGTTACACATGTGAACGGGGTGAGAACGTGTTTATTTATTGCTACACGTGAGTCTAACACGTTTCACCAGTCACTCCTGAGTTCTTGAGAAACAATTAATTTGTTTGAGTGAAGCTGATTGAGTTGGTGGCTGGTGAACTGACATTTTCCTGTCTTTGCATGTCAGTGTGTGAAGAGTTCATCTGCAGTGACGTCAATCAGTGTCTTGTTTGTGTCATGAGCAACCAGCGCTGTCTGACAATAACAATTATAAACTGTATTAAGTCAACCTGTTAAGCCCTATCCCTCGGAAAAAAACGCCTAAAATAACTACCCAAAATTAAGCAGGACTAGCACCTCAACCATAAGGCTTAGATGCATATATCTGGTCTCATTTGAATGCTAAGAAGCTAAGGAATATGAATACATTGTAAGTAAAATAAACTATATTACCATGGAGATTACAATGGAGAAGAAATATAAAAAACGATATGATTTTTTTATTCTTGCGTAGTATAAAATCCTAATTTCGAAGGCGATGTCACCATTATAGCAAAGATCCCATAAATAATGATGCAACTGAATGTATTCTACAACTGGGACTTTAAATTTGATGAAAATACACTAAAATACACCATTTAGGATGAATTTATAAAGATATACTCAGGCGCTTTCCATGTTTTGTTCATGTATACTGTATATATATTGACATATTGGAGTTTTACTTCAAAACACTATTTATTTCCATATAGACGATCATGAATTTTTGTATTTTATTGTATCTTTTAGTCGTGTGTTTAACCCCCAAATAGTCTAACTTCCTGGAAAACAATGTGTTTACAATCATAACCTCATGCTGCAATAATAAGTATTCAGCATTTTGGAAAATAATTATAGCGCATAACCTCCTCTAAAACCACACATTGTTTTATTTCAACAACCAAAATACAAAGTGTTGATTAGTGAGCTTTAAAGATTTAACTTTAAGACAGAGCCAGGCTAGCTGTTTCCCCCCGCTTCCAGTCTTTATGCTAAGCTAGGCTAACCACCACCTCCTGACTGCAGCTCTATATAATTAACACACAGACATGAGATAAATAAAGCAAATAAGCCTATAAACCAACCTAGACATTTACAGCTGACCACCCCTCAAACTGAGAGTCTTCAGTGTTTTCACAGAAACAAACAGAGTGAAGAGAGCGTAGGTTTAGAGACGAGGAGAACACAACACGGCTCTGTTCCCCCAGACCGGTCTAACAATGCTCTGAAGTAAAAGAAAGAACACACAGACAAACTGTGTATTAGACTCGTAGAGACAAAACGGACAAAATGACCAACACACACTCGATGGAGGATCTGAACTTACGGCTTTCTAGATTTAAAGAAACAAAACTACAACATCCCCCCATTTCCACCTGGTATTAACCTGTGATCTGTATCTGGAGTCATTATCACGGGTCTTTGAGTTTCCCCCCCGGGGTTAATAAGCGTTCTTGTTATCTTGACTCTGCCTGCTTTGTGATTAGATCTTAATATGCTAAAGAGGAAGGCAGAGCTGCCGGATTAGTCAACGGGTCGAAGGAAACGATGCTGCTTTATTGGCTCTACTTATTTTTTACTTATTCTTAAGTCTGACAGCTTGAGTTTGGTGACTTTTACACTTTGTAGGCAGATGTTTGTCTTGTGTACGGATTGCTTTTATAACTGAGACGTCCTGTATCACAAAGTGTGAGATATCTACAGTATATTAAAGGGCAAATCAGCCGTGATGTAGGTTATCAAAGTAAGCTAATCAGGTTATCAGACTACTCTATATACTGCTCCTATTTTTATATTTCCTTCTATTTAAATGGTTCATATTTTGTTACACTTTATTTAGCTCTTTTTTTTTACTGTGTTAGCTGATGCTTCTTGTTTTTTGCACTATCCCCTTTGCTGCTGTACACTGCAAATTTCCCCACTGCGGGACTAATAAAGGAATATCTTATCTTATAATGTGAACGCTAGCACTATCTGAGTCAACGTTAGCTAAGTTTGGAAATAACTGAAAGGGTTAGTTTGTTTTTTTAAGTGGGATTGTATGTATACTCCTATGTTCTGTGAGGTAAAATGTTACCTATACTGTTTTTATGAATGGAGTCTGGTGGCTTTGAAGAGAGCGATATAACAGCTTCAGTTCCCCATTGGAACTAGCTGTTTAACAGCGAGGTAAAAGTGGCTGTGGACAGGAGCAGTAGTAAAAACGCATTTTAACCACCTAAAACAATCTATACCAGTTTAAGTGTACGCTATATTTAGAATATTTTCACCTCTTTACTTCGCCATCAGACAGCCCTTTCCGACGGAGAACTGTAGCCGTTATATCACTCTCTTCAAAGCCACCAGACTCCATTCACAAAAACAGTAATTTCACCTCACAGAACACGGTTGTTGCTGGTCTACCGCTGCCTCGATTGGTTGGTTTGTGTTATTGTGTGACTTCTATCTATCTATCTATCTATCTATCTATCTATCTATCTATCTATCTATCTATCTATCTATCTATCTATCTATCTATCTATCTATCTATCGAAGGTAACTACTAACGTGACTAACGAATAGTTTTTAGAAGGGCTTGGGGGGGAAATAGCATTCTCCTGTGTGGACGCGCCGTTACTTTTAATAGTGGAAAATTGTTTTCTACAGTTTTCCTATTTAAGTTATGTAAAGTTCTGTCTACTGTCTACATCTCACTGAACACTGAATATCACTTTTTGCTGCAAAAAATGATCAAATTTCACTATCACCATTTCATCTCATGCCATATCAGAATCAGGTTTATTGCCAAGTAGGTTTTCACAAGGAATTTCCCTTGGTGTTTAGGTGCATAACAATAAACATAGTAAGAGAAGATGAAAATAAAAAACAGGTACTGCAAAAAATCAATAAACAGTCTGCAGTCTCTGTGCATTTAACATATTTTTCCTGATCCAGATAAGAAACACAGATACAGATCAGATGGTAATACAAGGTGGAAATGGGTGAGAGACATTTGAGGGTTTCCCTGCAGAATCATTTTAAATGGACTTTGGTCACACAGTCTTTGCAAAAATCTATACCACTTAAATTCTGTTAAACTGAAGGAGTCTAGAGTCTCTTAAAGAGTGCTGACACTGAATCAGTCTGCTGGTTATATAAGTTGAATGATGGTTAAAGACAGAGGAGGGAGGCATAGAGCGGGAGTGCTGCTGTCTTTGAGCCAATTTGGAGGTTAACTTTAGCTCCCTGAACTCATCACGTGTGTTTCTATGTACTCTATTTCTCTGTGGAGTCGTTTGTAAGTCTGCGTGTCTTTGCAAACATCTCCCACATGAAGCACCAGACTCAGAATATCCAGCATCTGTTCAATGAATTATACTTTCATTGTTTGTTAATGAGCACTGAGTACTTATTCGTGTTTTCTCTATTTCTGTTGCCGCAGCGACATGACAGATCTCCAGCCAGCGGACTTCCATCCTTCTCCAGCCCGGTGTTTGGACTGAAGCCTCGTTCAGGTGAGCTGGATATGGGCTAAGAGGGTGGGTCAGATACCTGGGCCTCCTTGCTTTACATGTCAAAATGACCTGACCTGAACATTACAAAGACTAGGAACTACATTCATACACAATTTGTAGTTTTGAAACCAAGTTTTCTGGAGGATTAATGGAAGGAAACTCGTCAGAATAAACCACATTTGTGTTGCTTAACACCTGCATGGACACGGTAGTGGAAGAAGTACTCAGGTTAGGGCTGGTTTTCCTCATCAAAGGTCACAAAGAAGATTCCCTACCAACAATGTATTTACATTTTTTAAAGGTCCCGTATTGTAAAAAGTGCAATTTTCACGTCTTTTATATCATAAAGTAGGTTTAAGTGCTGTTTAAATACTGTAAAAGTATCAAAACGCTCAATCCACAGAGAAATACCCACAGCTCGTATTCAGAAACTGTGCTTTTGAAACAAGCTATCAGGATTTTTGTCCATTTGTGATGTCACAAATCTACAATATTAAGACCATTTCACAGTTTTAAACGTAATCATTCTAAATGTGTCCCAGTTTATTTCCTGCTGCATTGTATGTGAACGACATCAGCTGACAGGAAGTAAACATGGACCCAAGCTGTAGCCTAGCAACGCAATTCCGTTGAAATGCACTAAAACGGAGCGTTTCAGACAGAGAGTAAATACAGGTACATTCAGGCAGACTATATGAGCAACATAAAGGTTTTTTTGAAAATTACAGCATGTAAACATGTTCTAGGAGAAACATAAAATACAAGTATGAACCTGAAAATTAGCACGATACGGGACCTTTAACACATTTATTGAGCGCCTGAGCACCTGAGCAGTCTGTTTCCATGGCGATCCAGAACCACGATATGAATATGACATCCTGGATCAGGGCTAGTTGAAGACAAGTGAACCCAGAGTTGTTTCAGGGTTAGAGGGACTGTTAACGCTTCTCCGTTGTGTCTGTAGAATCATAGCAAACTTTAGTGCCATGCCTTTTTATTTATTTTTTTAGAGCTAGCAACCATCCAGCCTTTGTTTGCTAACTGTTACCAGTGTGTGAAATGCTGCTAACTGCTAATGAAGCTAACATGATGCTAACAGCATGTCGAGGTGATCTGTAATGTGAACTGACACTAATCTTTATTTTGTTTTTGTGCTGTTTTGTGTTACGTGTTATCATCTCCCCTTTTCACATTTTCTTTTTCCGATATCCATGTTTTTTCTTTGTATTTCCGTCTCTTTCTTTCTTAACTCTCCTCACTGGTCTGCTGCATGACTTTTAATGTGAAAATCATCTAATCTAATCTGCATGTGTATGTCTCTTGTACCAACACCTGCGTCTCATTGATCTCCTTGTTTTTATTCCTTAACAACTAATTTCCGGGGACATCTCTCCTGGTGATGTTGGTGTTTTTTCGGGGTGGTGTTTTTCGTGGAATGAACTTTGCCTTGCTGCACTTGATTCACCATTGGTGCTCCACCTTCCTGCACTACACAATCCACGCCCACTTCCTGCGTCTCCCTGACCACTACCCACCTCCTGGTTGTAGCCCCGCCCTCGCTGCCCTGCTCGCCCCCTCCTTCCTGTCTCGCCCCCTCCCCCCTCTCACAGGCCTCGCCCCTCCATAGAGATACGCCTCGTAGCCGTGACGACGGAGGCATGCACAGCCGCGGTAGGTCCC
This sequence comes from Sebastiscus albofasciatus, assembly GCA_916701655.1. Taxonomy (NCBI): domain Eukaryota; kingdom Metazoa; phylum Chordata; class Actinopteri; order Perciformes; family Sebastidae; genus Sebastiscus; species Sebastiscus albofasciatus. Next base: position 21,312 of record CAKAOI010027660.1, read on the forward strand.
GTTTCTTTAAACTAACCGGCCTCGGAGGCTGATCACACCTTTGGACTCAGGTCTCTGGTGTCTTCTCCACCAGCGGTTTGGGATTTCTTACATTCAGTCTCTCATTTCTTTGTATCCTGGACCATCAAGTAGAAAGTTTGTCACCTGTTTCACACTCGGCGGGTTGTTTCTTCTCTGTCTAACCATTGTTTTCTTAGACGTCCAGTTTGCTTTCTTGTTGAGAGTTTAATGAGAAGACTGATACCATTATGTAACTCTATATTAATACATACTCACATTGTCACATGTATGTTGAGAGAGTTGCTGTGATCCTACTAGCTGTGAAGAACTGCCTGTACTGACTACACAGTGTCCTCGTTTGTCTGAGTTATAGCAGAAGGTGTGCACGTTTGTCCTATTTATCTACCAGAACGTATCCCTCCGCCGTAGCTCAGCGAGGACACACTGTACGTGGAAACAAAAAGAGGGAATTTTGCACGAAAAAAAGACAGTAACTTTGGAAAATACCCAGTAGATTTGACAACCAATTTGACACTCAGACAGCGATGAAGCTCCAATCCAGGATTTGTGTTCGCCAGAAGCATCATCCAAATCCTCCACAGCTGAATGACTTTTTCTCTTTCTCCTGTTGAATAATTTATTGTCAGATCCCATGCAGGAGGGGAATATTATATATGAGAAAATACTAGATGAAGTACAGCCCGACAGAAATATTGGAAAGGCTGATATATTTTGAGTCGATTTCAGCTTTATCATCAACATATCAGTATCGGTGTATATGTTAGCCATTAGAGTGCAGGAATGAATCCTAAAACCTGGAAATGAGTTCGCATTTTAGCTCTTCTTGTTCCCTCGTCTGGAGGACAATGGGTTTTTAGTTAGATGCCTGAAATAAGGATGCTAACTTCCTGGTTGGCCTACAAAAATACGTCGTCCCTGGAGCACTCAAGATGTAACAAGAGAGAAATGGTCAGATATGTTTGAAGTGATTTAGAAAGTCTCTATGACTTAGTTTGCCATCAGAAGTATATCTTATGTCACAGTTTGCACTTTCAAATATCAATATCGCCCTCAAAAAAATCAATTGGTAGTTTATTTTAAGATTTGAGAACAATATTTCTGCTTCTTTTATAGTTATAGTTCAACTCCTGTATACTATTCCAACAATCTTCATACATAGAGACTTGATGCCTATCTTACAGAGTCTTTACAGTGATTGGATGTGTGATCATGTCTGTTTGCCAGCGCCTCCTTCTGGCAACAAGACAAGTTTGATTTCATTTCGACTGCCACCGTGTGTCTTCTCTGCCTTAGACCACATGTTGGGGTGTTTTATATTACTGCTTGTGTGTGTGTGCTGGCGTGTGTGTGCGTGCGGTAGCAGCAGCAGACATTGATCAAAGAGGAGCTTCACCACACGCTACTTTCATCTCCAGCTGTTCATGTGTGTGGTGGCTGTAGACGCACGTGGTAGCAGTTGGATTCAGTGTGTGTGTGTGTGTGTGTGTGTGTGTGTGTGTGTGTGTGTTAATTACTACAGTAGTGTGGTCACACACAGACAGGCTTTGAAGCTCACCAAAATGTGTGAGCATAAAGATTCTGGAAAGGAGCAAATACAGGGTGTGTGCAAGAGGAGTCTTGTAAGGTCTGAAATTATCTAAATTCAAGCCAACTTATATACGTTGACTTGGAATACGTACTACTAGTTTTTAGGACTCAAGTGTCAGTCAATCAGTTGTAGCAACAACCGAAGTCTTTCTGTGGCTGCAAGAAAAGTTTGGTTAAAGTTTGTTGCTTTGAAACTTTAAGTTTTCTCAACTTTCCCATTTTTACAGTGACAGACGTGCCTGTCTTTAATACATTTTGAAGCCCCCCTGCAGCCGGTTTTACTGCCTGTTTTTTTGGTTAATGTTCTTTCTCAAACAGAGAATGGGGGTGTGGTTGATAGTCAGATGTAATTCATTACCATGGCAACCAGATTGCATCGTTTTTCAACCCAGTTTAGATGAATTTACTGTTATCAGACCACAAATCCTGGCGAGGCGGCCGTCTGGCTGCTGCTGCACCGAGGAGCCACACCGCCACACGCTGGCCACAGTGCACGGGAGTACAGATAGACATGTTACTGAGGTCCGGCGTTTGAAATGCAAGTTTCGGGACATTTTGGAGGTGCACCATCCACAAGCACCGGCCGCTCTCGCCTCAGCTCCAGCACCGACACCGAACCGGGCTGTGCTGAGATTCGTTTATTTCTCTAACGGGACTTATCTCTTGTTTTCTCTTGAGCTGAAAGTTGTGCGCTTCAGTCGTTCGGACCTGTTAGAGGCCCGCAAACCTTCAGACAGATAAACAGATTTATCAGTTTGCTGCTAACACGCAAACGAGCATGAGAGCGCCTGCAGCTTGGAGAGTGACGTCTGACCTGCAGCTTCTACTATAGTCAGACGTCATATTCTTTTAACTTTGAGCACTAAATTGAGTTATTTATCAAAGAAGAAATTGGCAGTGTGGCTAATCAACTTAGTCAGGAAATGACTCAAATAAACATGAAATATAGAAAGGCCGAAATACACTGGAGGGTGGCTTTAAAGAAAGTTTTAATGGCAACACACACCAGCGGCGTCCTGATGTATGTCGTCACTTCTGTTGTTTTCTTGGTCACCATCGGCTCGTCACCTCGTGTCGAGGTCGCGTAAAAGCAGCACTTTTATCACGCGTCAGTTACTTCTTCTGGTCCATCCGGTGTGCGCTACAAACGTCAAACTACCAGACTACTAGAGGCCATATTGGGATTGTTTGATGTCTCTCCAAGTGTGTGTGTGTGTGCGTGTGTGTGCGTGTGTGTGTGCAGTGTCTGCAATATGAATGAGTCTGGGTTCTGTCTGTGCACATTTATCATTTGTGTGTATGTGAGTGTATTTTTAGCTCCTATGTTTTAAGTGTTAGATAATGGTCCCTCAAGGAGTATCCTACTTCCACTGGAACAGAGTCCAAGATTTTAGATGGATCACAGCCGTGTGTGTGTGTGTGTGTGCGTGTGCGTGTGCGTGTGTGCCTGTGTGTGTGTGTGTGTGTGTGTGTGTGTGTGTGTCCTCTTCCCGAGGCGAGGTCTGTGTTTCAGTCAGTTGGTCCATAAAAGGCTCTGATATGTTGCAGGAAGTCAGCAGCGACTGTGAGCCGTTAAACTGTTCACACACACTCGCAGTAGGAACTTCTGAAAGTTAACAAATCTATCATAAACCTTCAGAGACTCTTTCAGTTCACTTTCAAACCACAACATGTTAAATCTGGGTTTGCTAAAGCAATAAAAACAGCTTTTTTTTACCCCCATTTTCCCGTTACACACATATACATTACTCTGGGAAAAATGCACATTATCATAGACATCAACATACTTTAATATGGTAAACATAAGCTTCCTGACAAACTAACATCTGCTTGCTAAGTATAGATATGTAATGCTAATCTTTAGCATGCAACATCCAGATATTAGCATATAAATAGCCTCACAGGGCAAAAGCTACAACTTTTGTAGTTTTAAATTAGTTTTTTTGCCTCCACAGTTCTCTGACACGCACCTCTTTGAGTTGCAACAGTAATAATATTAACAATATTTCATAAATCAGTCTTTCTCTGAGACGATCCCACCGTTTTCTGTTGCTGCAGTGATAAGAAGAGAATAAGATAAGAACGGTGTTTTACAGAACCGTTCTCCCCCTGAAGCGTTGTGTGTTTCTACATGAGCAGTTAAGTGTGAGTGTGATAACATTATGACTAATGGACTATAATGGGTTCAGGCCTCAGGGAGGGTGACATCAACTGACACGCTCACATCATCACTGCTGCTGACCTCATTAACAACCAATCATCACCCTCTCTGTGTGTGTGTGGTGTAACAGTAGTTTATCAGTTTATCTAGTGGTGGCCATGAATGTATTAAGAGAACAGGAAACAGCGTTGGAGGAGGGCTCCTGTTCATTCCTATGAGAGTTGCTCAGTGGCGCATGAAGCCAAAATGGCTCGACTTCAGAGTGATAAAGTACCCGGATCATCCGGCGAGCTTCCGCATCCATTGGGCCCATAGAGCAGGCGCATTAGCGTTTCCTTTTCCTTTCGCTCCAGCCTTGGACATTCACATGACGGAGGAAAATAAGGAAAATAGCTCTGGATCTGGCTGTTAGTGCATTTTACAACTTTTAGGACCTAATGATTCAACTAAGGGCTATTAGAGTGTTCATACTGGGTAGTTCATTTACCTCAAAAAAACAATTATCCGCTGAGTTACAGACGTCTCTTTCCCAATGTAAGTCTATGGGAAAAAGTCTTTTTGGACCCAATGGCGTCACGTGACGGACACGGAAGTTGTAGTACCGCCGTTTGGCCGCTACGAAAATTGGCATCAACGACCAGCACTCTTCCCGGGGGCTTGGTGGTGGCCAGCCCTGTAAACAGGCTCCATATGCTAACAGGAAGTCATTATCTTAGATTTTAGGATTATTAAAGGACCCACATGTGTCCTGGAAAACCTAGAAAAAAAATCATTCTCCTATTTAAGCTCCCCAAAGTGGATATTCAGGATCATATTAACGTTCAACAGTATGGATGAGAGTATTTTGAATAGACTGTTTGTTGTGGAAAGGCTGTGAAATCACGTGACATGGTAGCACATGCAGGTTGGATGACATTACAACTTCAGTGGTAGAAACTTCGAATAATGTTGGTTACATTATCCTTCAAATGTAAATATTACTGCTTTACAATCAGTTTCATTTTCACTCTAAATGTCGTAATTTTAAGTCCAACCATGTTGTTTCTTCTTAAACCTAACTAAGTGGTTTTGTTGCCTAAACCTAAGCCAATGTTTCTGTTTGAATTCACAACATTTAAGCACGTGTTTACTGTAACCACAAGGGGTCTGACAAAGCCTCAGTATGTGACGAGTTGGGATGAGAACGTGTTAACCGTACTGTGAAGGCCACATGTCAACACTAGTTGAAAGATTATGTGACTGCAGGATGATCACGTTCACGTCAGACTTTGAGGACCAGAGTTTAGACATGTCTTTTTGTTTTACTACTGACTGATTGATCTTGTAAAAAAAAAAAAAAAAGCCCGTTCCTACACTTGCATAGCGAGCTAGGAATAAATTGCGAAATAGACGCCTGCTCATGCAGGGTTTTAAAAATATCCTCTAAAACCTTTTAATAACCCGTCAGAAGAGGAGACACAGAAACAAAGATGCTGCGGGCTCAAATGTTCAGATGGCAGAGAGACATTTTAGAGCGAGAGGTAGCAAGACAAATATGAGGAGGAGGAGGTGTTCAGCAGCGTGTGAGATGACTTGACCTAGAAGATAAAACTAGAGAGATAAAACTATTTGCCCTTCATCATCTTCCCCCCCTCTCTGCACCCCCCACCGAGAGTGCACGTCACTCAGGATTATCGGAGTCAAACAAACAGCTCATTACTGGCTCTGTATTCTGTTGGATGCTCGAGAGGTTCACAGTTCTCCAACCTGACATGATCAAAAATAACCTGCAGGTGCACGTTATCACACAACCCGACACCCACTGCAGCTTATTTTCCCTCGTTCCCCCCCCAAGTTATATCTAGTCAATTTATTTTATTTGCCGCCTGCTCAATGCAGTGTAGTTACGACTGGAAGGAATTTGAGATTTATGAATAAATGTTTGTAATAAAACCTTTTTCTTTAGGAAATATCTGTTGCCTATACAGTGTAGATCATTTCCAGAGTGTACATTTGTTTTTTGGTTTGAGACATCTGTAGTTTAGTAAAGAGCTTCGTACAGCTACTCGGTGTTCAAAACAATCCCACCCTGCAGACTTCATGTCTTCTGTTCTTCACAACCACAGATGAACCCACCATAGAGACTCTGCAGCTCCTCCCGGTGGTCACTCAGAGGAACTACACAGATACAAACTGTGTTCAGCCTCATTTAGCTGTAAAAGGCAGATTTATGTGTAGAAAACAAGACTCTGAGGAGGTGAATGATTCACCCTTTAGTGATGTGTGTGTGTGTTTGGTTCAGTGTGTGAGGAGGCCACACTCTCTCCTCCTACACACTGTTTCCTTTGAGCCTGTTCATCATTTATTTTTGACTGAATCGGATTCTACTTATTAATTCCATTAATAATAAGTGATTGACAGGCATCATGTTGATTAACGTTAGCATCATTAGCCAGCTAAAACCACAATGTCACTTTATATTTCACATGCTTGACAGTCAAACAAAGGTCCCTCCATGAATCGATGTTGATCCTAGTGTTAAGTTTTCTATCTTCAGCCTCCTGACCGCGGTCAGAAGGAACAGGGGAGACACCGTAGTTTTGGTCTCCTGTGCCGGATTCGATAGCGTTACTCGCTCCGGAGTTAACCCCCGACATTCCACTCAGCAGCAGGGAAACCAGACACATTTCTGCACAAACTGTAACTTCCACTGTACATTCACTTGATATTCTCACAGCTAAACTAACTCTCTTCTGCTCCGCTGCTCGCTCGTTTTTCTCACACACTCGCCGCCGCTCTCCCTCTCTCTTGCTTCACCACTCACTTCCCACGTCACTAGTTTTCCCCCCCGACGTCGGTCACATTTCTGTTTTGCAAGACGGGCTTCTCTAGATATGACTTTTGTTTTTTTTGTGCTTCCATGGAGTTTGTGTTGGAGTCTGAGTTGTGGTGGAGGCTGGTCGTTTGTTGGCGTTAGCAGACTCCATGAACGTTAGCTATGGTTGCACGCTGTTAGCCCTGAAGGCACTCACGAGCGTGTATGACGTCACATCTTTTGGTTTTTCCTGGAAAAAACGGCCCAGCATTCTTCACATTAAAAGCAGTCTACAGGCTGATAGAGGAAACCCGGAACGTCACGGAAGGTCTAATTTTTTAAGTTAGGATACATCCTGTTCACACTTTGGCAATACAAAACGATTAAAACACGTTTATGCGTGTAAAAAGTTACATGCAGTCCCTTTAAGTAATGTATGGATACATCATCATCCATGATACACCAACATAATCTCACCCTGTTGACTGAATTCTGGTTGTATTCAGAAAAAAAAGGAGCTGGTATTAACCAAAGTTGAAATCATCCAGTTTATCTGATTATCTCTATGAACAAAAACTTCTGCCATCTGAATTATTTGACAGATGTTAAATAATCACACACACAGAGGCTTTACTGCAGTCGGTCAGTGTTGCTCTGCAGGCTGTTCTAAAGAGAGATGAACTCCCTCCACATGACCGCTCCAGCGACAAAGCCGGAGCTAAAAGTGCACTAAGCTGCATGAGTGCATGTGAATGTTGCGCTTATGTAAGCTTTCTACATCTTTTATGGCAGAGCGGCTTTTTCTGTGTCGCTGAATGTCTGAATGCAGATGTGGACGTACAGGAAGTCACTTCCTATATACAGTATATGTCCACACTCTGTCCGTTACTCTGCATCCAGCTGCTGCTTATTAGCTGACTGAAGCTCTTCTCACTCATTTATGTCGTCGTGGCAATTTAAAATCAGTTTCTGTCCAGTGATTAGAGAGAGAGAGAGAAAGAGAGAGAGAGACAGAGAGAGAGAGGCAACAGAATGTACAAAACACAATATTTGTCTATCGATATCAAGACCTTTAATGCGTGCATGCATAGCATCTCTCCTAGTGAGAGAGCGCCCTGCTATGAGTTACATACAGCCTTATAAAGTAGTACAGACAATCAAACACCTCACCGTGCCAGGTGTCAACATCCTCCACCACAGGGGATCTAAACAAAAGGGAAACTAACACAAGCTCTTTTCCCGCAGTGTTATAAATGCATTTCATCTGTTTCCTAAAGATTACAAGTTGCTCTAAGATTACATTTCATACAGATTACATGCTTGTAAACCTTTAATACCACAATTTCCATCAAAATATCAATGATTTTCACTTAAACATGTTGTTAATTTTGCACTACAGTTCTTATTTAAATGAGAAAATACTCGGTATATTGCCATGTATTTAATTCACACATGGGTATACAAAAATAGGCTTTACCTTGTGGTTATATCATACAGACTATTTATTTATTGAATTACCAGAAAACATGCTATATCATGATATATATCGTTATTGAGATATGAAATGACATATATCGGGCACTGCTCTACAGCTGTAATTTAACTAGCTCTCTTCTGACTTTCTTGACTCAGAAGTCTGAGAATTGTCACTACTCAATGCGTTTTGTATGAGATATTGTTGTGGTTCTTCTACCTGGCTGTGTTACTGTGTAAATGTAAACGTGTCCTGCTGTGTCAGTCTAACGATGCCTGTCTTCTTCTTCTTTGTTTCAGTGTTCCTGAGGAGCCACAAGAGTCTGGAGTCTGTTGATCCTCAGTTCACCATGAGGAGAAAGATGGAGCAGCTGCGAGAGGAGCTGGAGCTCACGGAGCAACTGAGAGACGTGAGAACACATTTACCTCCCTGCTTACTAATCATTAGTGTGTGTGTGTGTGTGTGTGTGTGTGTGTGTGTGTGTGTGTGTGTGTGTGTGTGTGTGTGTGTGTGTGTGTGTGTGTGTGTGTGTGTGTGTGTGTGTGTGTGTGTGTGTGTGTTTAAAAGACATTTCTGTTGTTTTTTACAACCTTTTTCAACCCCTCGTACTCACACATGCTTGTTTATATCCTCAGACCATCGAGAGCAGACTGAAGGTCGTTCTTCCCGAAGACCTCGGATCGTCTCTGATGGACGGCGTCGTGCTCTGCCATCTGGCCAATTACATTCGCCCGCGCTCTGTCGGCAGCATCCACGTCCCCTCGCCCGCAGTGGTACGTCTCGGCCCTGACCTTTGACCCCTGAGATGCATATTTATGATACTCTGAAACCGAAGTGCATAAATTATAACAGTCCAGAGATTTCTGATTCCAACTTTTCCCTGATATGGTTTCTTTAAACAAGTTTAGTTGAACATAAAATCATTCCTTTTGTATATAAATGATGACTTTGTGCTTCCAGCCCAAACTCAGCATGGCCAAGTGTCGGAGAAATGTGGAGAACTTCCTGGACGCCTGCAGAAAGATCGGTGTACCGGAGGTAAGACATTTATACAATAACTTCACCCCCGCCCTGTTAGTGCTCTCACTACAGTACGCTCGCCTCTCTGAACTGGGGGTCGTTTTCAAGTTTTGAAGCCTTTCTTCAAACTGAAAGATCTATTAAAACATGTTGGTGTTATTGGAAACGGTGTTGAACACACGATGAGAGTTGTTGTTATCAAATTGATTATTGCAGTTTAATTGCTGAAGCCAGAGTGATTTGATTCAGTCGAGTCTTGTAGAGCAGAGGTTTTCAAACTGAGGTGCCCTCCCCAGCGGGTCGCAGGATAGTTGTAGGGGGGTGAAAGGGACAGATGCATGTAGGTGCTCTAGAAACAACAGTTAGCAACAAGTTAGTTATTGTAGTTTGTCTGGCTGATTGGCTGCTTATTAATAGTCAGCAGTTGGACCAGTAGTGGCTGAGACACGCAGCTCATGGAGACAATTAAGGTGCTTTAAAACCCTAGCGCCAAATTACCACAGTTTGCGTCAACAATCGCAGTCATAACTCAAATCATAACTCCTCAAATGTGAACACTCAGACATGATACATATATATTTTTTAGATTCAGTGTGACGTACACTTTCTGAGGATATCATAGGGCCTCATGCAGGAAGCGATATAAGAACAATTTTTCTGTTATTTTTGTTCGTATCCACTGTCGGACTTTGAAAACTCCTGTTGTAGAGGAGAGTTTATAATCAATGAATCACACTGGTCTGAACCCAGTTTGTTATTTATTTCCCAGTCGATTGATCTATGGAAAGATGTTATAACCAGTTTAACTTATAAACAAACTGGGCAGCCCCACTGCTGCTGAAGGACATTCTGTAAGTCAGTCCAGGGATTTGAACCAGCAACCTTCAACCTGAAAACACCCCCAGTTCATCAGAGAAACCTCCCCCGTAATCCAACAGCTCCACTTCGTCATCAACATGTTTTAGCATCAGTTGACTGCTTGTTGATCGAATAAGATATAAAAGGAACTGTGAACGTGTCCTGCAAAAAAACGTCTTCAGTCTCTTGAACATTGTCTCAGGAGAAAAAAAATAGTAATAGTAATTACAATGCAACATTAGCAGCTACATTATCTTGTGATTTATGTCGGTAAGTGAAATTGAGGACTGTTGCAGGACACTGATGACGACACTAAACTGTGAACCAGATCTGGGAGGAAGGCTGATGATTCCATGTTTTTAACAGCAGACGTTCTCAACCTTTTTGTCATCTGAACCTCCGGAAATCAGAATTGATACCGGACATAAAACTTATTTTAGAACATTTTCCATTTTCAGACTAATTTACAGGACTTTTTAAAAGAAGCCTGGAGACTTAATTTGAAATCCAAAAGAAAAAATCTGAATCTAAAGTTTAAAGAACTGCTGAATGGAACAATTTAATAAACGTCTGCCACGACCCGAATTATGTTTCTAAATTAAAACTTGAGAACCCCTCAGCGTTCCCCCAGGACTCGTTTAATGTTCCTACCTGCCTCCTTTTTTGTTCTCATCGCTTTTAAACGAGGTTGTTAATGTCGACATTTAACGCTGAATCATCACCGCTGTCATCGCTGCCTGTGGCTTCCAGCTTCCTCCATCATGACAGCAGAGAGCTGCTGTGGGTTCACAGTGTGTGTGAGAGAGAGAGAGAGAGAAACTGCTCATAAAAGATTAGATTTTACTTTTTCTGGAAGACAGATCTGCTCTTGTGCTCAACACTAGAGGTGTGTTAGCATCCAGACTGTGTAAAAGGAGAACGTAGTGACTCAATGCAGGTGAATCTCTCCAGTTACTCTTCATATGCTCGGACTGGTGGTTTCCCGGAAGTTCTGTCGCAGAAGAGAGAAAACCAAAGGTAGTCTTTAGGGAAAAGTTGGACATTTTGGGAAATACACTCAATGGCTTTCTAGCCGAGAGTTAGATGTTCAGATTGATGCCACTCTCATACCTGTATGCTAAATACAAGCAGCAGCCAGTCTTTATGCTTAGCTTAGCTTAGCATAAAGACTGGAAACAGGGGGAAACAGCTAACCTAGCTCTGCCCAAAGGTAAAAATGTCCACCTACATGTAGCACCTCTAAAGCTCACTGATCGACTAATAGTCTCCATTGGTTGCCGGGCAACTAGTCCTGACCAAGAAATAGTTTGGCACATAACCTCCTGTTAAACACTGATTTGTCATTTTTACACTTTTTTTTTTAACTTTTATATGGATTAAACAAACAAGCTATAACATGTTGATTAGTGCATTTAAGAGGATTGTATTACCTTTGAACAGTGCATTTTAATTAGGCTGTTGGCAACTGATTTGTCATTTTATTTTACATTCGAAGCTTCTATTGAGGTTTTCAGATGAAGCTTTGAATGTCATCCGATTAAATGAGCCCATCTGTTTGTTTTTTATTAGATCAGCTTTCTTTAATCAATATAACTCATCAGTTTCATTTGATTACAGCTAGATCGCTCCGTTAATACAGGTGCATCCTTTGTGTGTGACGAATAGGAGAGAAACTTGTTTTTTGACCGTAGTGAAAATGTAGTTTTTGAAAGGCTAAACGGCAACAAATATGGATTGAAGCAGCAATATTTCGTTGCGTAAAAACATGTTGTGAATTTTGGAAATGATTAACTGTTGTCTTTTAGACTTTACAACGTAAAAAAGTGTTTTACATACGCAGTAAAGATGCAGGTGCATCATGAGTAGGAGGCCTACAGTTTGTGTTTATTACATTTTTTAAGTCACAATGAAAACAACAATCGGAGAGCTTCCTGCTTCTTTAGAGTGAAGCGTTTCCTGTTGAAACCAGGCGAGCAGGAAGCTGGCATCCATTCATTCACAGAATCAGAATCAGCTTTATGGGACAAGTCTGTGTACTTTGGTTTTACGTTGCTCTCAATGTACTTACACAGAAATAGACATACAGCTAAAAACAAGGACAACAAAGGTAAAACATAAACATTTAACTACTATGTACAGATATAAATATATATAGAAAAGTAAAAACATTGAGATTTGTAGACAGTTATACTGGAGTGAAATGGTGCAGAGTGCAAAGGGTGCTGGATAAATATGCATGATTAATGTAACAGGTTGCTTTATATACATGATAGGTGGATATTACAGTTTATAGAGTGTATACAGTGTGCTTAGATTTGACAATGATGATATTTACATGTCAAAAAAATATGTATTTTTACTATAAATATAAGTAATTTACAGGTAGATTGGATGTTACAGTAAATGGGATACCAGTTAAAGAGAGAAAGGCAGTTTAATTGGTAAAGAACAGACTTTTTAATCATTTATTATGGCCATCGAGAGGCCATAATAATAACAACAATATCATTTTATTCACATCATCCACCATTAAACCGGAACAGGGAATGATGGATGTTTTATATCACATCATTGGGACTTCAGTATAATATTTCAGTCAGGATCATTTGGTACTCAAGCTGCTATAAATGTGATCATTTTATTATATTTGTTTGTGTTTTTATGTTTCATTTTTAACACCATGTAACCTTTTTTTAACTGTCATTTACAAAAGGTTGGTCTTATCTTGTTCTTCTCTTTGAGAAAACTATTTTATTTATTTGTTCCTGTTGATCTGAGCTGACTCGTTGACCTTTGACCTCCATCTCTGCTGCTGCTGCTGCTGCTGCTTGCTCACTGTCTCCTGCTTCTGTGTGGACATTTTGCTAACTAGCTTTTACTGACGACACGCTCATGCTCAAGCTAACGTGCTGAAAGCTTCTCCGAGCTAACGTGCTAACGATTAGCTTGTTGTGCTAAACGTGCTGGCCTGCTGCACTGGCTCTCCCCATCAGCCACTTCACTCCTCATCATGGTCTGCTTACTGGGAGAGAAGGAGAGGTCCAAACGTTTCTCCTTCCTCCCAGTAAGCATCCCCTTCTCGTTGCCATGGTAACCCCTGCCTGCTCCCGCTTCACCCCCACAAGCTCACGCTCTCGTCTGTGACCTTTGACCTCTGTGTCCATTGGTTAACCTCCTGCCTTTTCTTTCTCTTTTTTACTTTTCCGGCTGGATTGCACAACGTCCTCCTCCTCTTCCTCCTCCCTTTCCTCTTTCTCCTCCTCCTCTTCCTCTTGTTTTTCACTTTTCATATTTCTGTTTTCATTTCAAACTTCTTCTGATCTTTTGGATTTTGGTTCACTGGTTTCTCTCTTACCCATTCTCTTCATCACATTCTCCTCCTCCTCTTTTTTCCTCTCCTACCTTCTCCATCACTTGTTTTTACTCCCTCTATTGTTTCCTTCTCACCATCATCATCTGTTTCTTCACCTCTAATCTCCTCTATCTTTCCTCATCTTCCTCCACCTGGTTTTTGGTTCTTCCCTGGAGAATATTTCACCGCTCTCTTCTCCGTTTTTCCTCCTCCCTTTATTTATTTGGAAACAATTCACCTCCTCCCCCTTGCTGGGACTTTTCTTTAACTCTTCACCTCCAACTTTCTTCCGTCCTTCTTTTACTTATGTTTCCTCCTTCCATCTTCATTTCCCCTTTATCCTTCCCTCATCTCCTTCTCCTCTTATTCCCTTGTTTCCACCTCTTTCTCTTCCCTCCCCTTCTTTCTCACTCCCTTGTTCCCTTTCTTTCCTTCGTCCTTGTTCCATTCCCACCTTCTGCCCTTTTTCATCCTTCCTTTCCTTCCTTCATTTATTTTCCCCCCGTCTTCCTACTGGGGGCGCTAGTCTTCCCTCTGTTCGCCCTATGACATCATCCAGTGCCGCCTGCAGCCGGTTTGCGCCACCGTTCAGGCGCTGGTTGCCTTGGATACAACCTCTCCGGACAGGAAACGTGAAGAGGCGATCTCGACTCCGAACCCCGCCTCCTCCGGGGTGTCAGAGACTCCCTCGTTGGTTTCTGTTACCACTCAAACCCCGCCTCCCGCCTGGCAAATCTGGGACCTTATTGGCTCAAGCCTGCTTCACATCCTCTGCCTAGTTCTGCTGTTCGTGGCCTATAGTTGGAGCGAGCTAACGTAACCGTGACGACACCCACCTGCCAGCCCCCGCCCTCTTTCTGCCCAAGCTACTACTCCTTTTTTTTCTCCTTTAGCTGCATTTATGTCACGTGGGAAAAATCACGCTACAAAATATACTTTAAATAAAAAAACTTCATCTGGA
>CAKAOI010027661.1:0-28939 GCA_916701655.1 Sebastiscus albofasciatus
TCAGACATTGTTTAGACTTTATTTTCCAACATTTTTAAAACTTTTTTTTCAGACTTTTTTTTTCAGACATTTTTTCAGACATTTTTTTTTCAAAATCCTAAAAATCGCAAGTTGCATTAATGCGTTAAAGAAATTAGTGGCGTTAAAACAAATTTGCGTTAATGCGTTATTATCGTGTTAACTTTTGACAGCCCTAATAACTATGTAATATTAATTTGGAGGTTGAATTTAGAATGAAATGATAAAACTTTGTGCTGTTTAAGACCTGCAGCCTGACAGTTTGATTCCCCATGTTTACACATGAAGTCTATCATCAGTTTTTAATTCAGCGACGAGCCGATCGCTGCAGGTTTCACTTATCAATAACGTTGATATTCCTCATCAGATGGAAATGTTTTGTTTAAAGCAGAGTGACTTTCAGCTTTCTGCTGTAATTAAGATCCTTTTGATCGACTTCGTTCTACACGCACCAGCTCCTCACTGGAAGATATCTTATCTAAACGTCTGCGAGGAGCTGATAGGGAACAAATTAATTTCAGATCCAGCTGCAGTGCTGAGCATATCAAGAAGTCACGTAGGTTCAACTCAGATAAAGCTCTACATTTAGAGTCTAAAGGTTTCATTCTGGATTAACGGTCTTAAAATGTTCAGAAACCTATACAGTTTTCTACATTAATTTTACATTCATGACACAAATAGGTTTGTAAATGTCATATTTTCTAATGTTAAAATATTCACCCATGTCTGCAGTCACCAAGGTGTGTTTCACTGTCAGTTATTTAAATGATTTCTTTTTTGTATCTTTCTGTAGCAATATTTACTTCATCTACTGATGCTGTGGCTCGGATGTTTGGTTTCTTTACACTTTACACTTCTACAGATTGACTTGTTCTAAAGACAAGACACAGATTTTGTGCAAAAAAATTGCGATGTTGTTCATATCTGTTAGTGTGCATCCTGAATGCCTCCACTACAGTTACGTCTAACTGCCTCTTGGAGCCGCCAGAGTCCCATGTCTCCTATAATGCAGCATTGAGGGGCTTGTTAAGGTTAACTGAGCAATACAACTCAAAAAGTAAAAGAAAACAGTAGCAGATAACAGTATTTAACAAATTACTAAACCATTCTCAGCCCTTTGAGCTGCAGTTTGCCATGTTATGATTTGATCATATTTTGTGTATGCTGTATCTGTCATTGTTTTGTGTTGTTAATTGATTTCCAATAATAAATATATACATACATTTGCATAAAGTAAGTATATTTGCCCACTCGATAAATAACGCTCCAAGCTTGCGCTAAATTTTGGCGAGGAAAAACTGTCATGTCCATTTTCAAAGGGGTCCCTTGACCTCTGACCTCCAGATGTGTGAATGTAAATGGGTTCTCTGGGTACCCATGAGTTTCCCCTTTACAGACATGCCCACTTTATGATAATCACATGCAGTTTGGGGCAAGTCATAGTCAAGTCAGCACACTGACACACTGACAGCTGTTGTTGCCTGTTGGGCTGCAGTTTGCCATGTTATGATTTGAGCATATTGTTTTATGCTAAATGCAGTACCTGTGAGGGTTTCTGGACAATATCTGTCATTGTTTTGTGTCGTTAATTGATTTCCAATAATAAATATAAACATACATTTGCATAAAGCAGCAGATTTACCAACTCCCATGTTGATAAGAGGATTAAATACTTGACAAATCTCCCTTTAAGGTACATTTTGAACAGATAATAAATGTGCAATTAATCGCGATTAACTATGGTCAACGATGCGATTAATCGCAGTTACATATTTTAATCGATTGACAACCCTCATAAAGACATGAGCCTGGTGGAAGAATATGGAGCTAGAACAGTGACAGCAAGTTTTGGCATCAAAAATATGATTCAGCATTGAAAAAGGACCAACGGATAGATAAGACAAGAGGCAAACTAACGGATGTAGTTTCTACATTTTAATACCCTTAAAGCATCCACATTCACACATTCTCAGAATTTAATATTATGTCTCAAATTGACTGTTTCTGGAGTTTCAATGCTCCTCTGAAATAAAAAAAGGACTCAAAACCCTGAAAACAGCAACATGTGCGAATACATTTGATGCCAGCTGGATGAAGACCTAGAAATAAGATTATAGAGTATCCACACACACACACACACACACACACACACACACACACACACTAACTTACACAGAAATGTGCAGCGTTCTGATGTGTGCATCCATGTGATAGAATAATAACATGTCCATCATCTCCTCCTGCTGTTTCCAGATATCTGAACTGTTAAGGTGAGATATAGCCTGGATGTGAGACTTTAGCATCATGCAGACACAACAGAGAGGCTATTACTGCGCCTGATGAAAAACAGATAGATTGTACTGTATTTCAGCCTGTGGCTAAGATCCCACAGGGCAGGCACAATGAACTGCTCTCCAAAACGAGCTCAACATCCCAGCAAATAGGACACAGCAGCTTCCTTGTGCGCTCCTCAGGCCAAACATTATACTGTACATTAGATCTATCTCACTGTTCCTCCGTAAAGAGCTGCTGCAGCCTGCAGGCACGCTCTCTCTCTCTTTGGCTGCACGTACACCATAAATGACAAATGTATTGTTGAGTCATCTGGACATTTGTGTCATATTACAGAATTTGCATATTTACGTGTCTGTCTCTTTAACTCTTCTCAGCCCACACTTTCTTTCTCTGGTTTTCAACATGTTGCTTCCTGTGTGTTCGTTAGAGAGACATTACATTTATAACAGAACAGAAATAATTTAGTTTTACTTTTGTACAGCACTTTGTAGGCAGACATTCTGCTGTCGTCCGGAAGTCGCTTTCCGGAGTTCCCTCTCTTGTAGCTCTGCTGCTGGGCGCTGGCGATGCAATGGAACGGACTTTCACTTCTTATCAAAATACGTTCTTCGGCTACGAGCCGCCGGATCGGCCATCGCCATGTTGAGAACCGTGAGGAGGCAATAGAAATATTCCTAATCTCGAACGTAGCTCCTATATGCCGAGTGTTTCTTTGTAACATATAAGTCACAGGAGTCACAGGATCTGTTTACTGATTGGCTGCGGGTCCTCTCTGGCCGCACTTCGGCGCTAAAAGTTAAACTTTTCCCAACTTTTGTTTGGCCGTACTTCGCTGCAGAACCAAACGGCTGCAGCTCGGTGAGCTCGGTGAGCTCGGGAGCGGCCCGCTGCAGCTTTTCATTGCGTGGAAGCCCGCCATACTTTGCCGCTGCTCTGGTGTGTATTCGGCATTAAAGGAAGGATATACGCTCACCGGCCACTTTATTAGGCACACCTGTTCAATTGCTTGTTAACACAAATAGCTAATCAGCCAATCACATGGCAGTAACTCAATGTATTTAGGCATCTAGACGTGGTGAAGACGACTTGCTGAAGTTCAAACCGAGCATCAGAATGGGGAAGAAAGGGGATTGAAGTGACTTTGAACGTGGCATGGTTGTTGGTGCCAGACGGGCTGGTCTGAGTATTTCAAAAACTGCTGATGACACAACCATCTCTAGGGTTTACAGAGAATGGTCCCAACAAGAGAACAGATCCAGTGAGCGGCAGTTGTGTGGACGGAAATGCCTTGTTGATGTCAGAGGTCAGAGGAGAATGGGCAGAGTGGTTGGAGATGATGGAAAGGCAACAGTAACTCAAATAACCACTCGTTACAACCAAGGTATGCAGAATACCATCTCTGAACGCACAACACGTCCAACCTTGAAGCAGATGAAGACCACCAGTACTAGCAAGGTGTACCTAATAAAGTGGCCGGTGAGTGTAAATATGTAACGCTGATGACCAGCGTTTAAAAGGTGTACTGCAGTGAAAATATTATTATTAGAAACAGGAGCAGCAGCTTGTAGTTTCTTTTCTGGTCTTCGTTCCTTCTTTCTTCCCCTCTCTCTTCCTTCGTCCCTTTCTTATGTCTTTTCTGTGTTAATGCGCTGGATGCTGCTTTTTGTAAAGTGTGTTGAGACTTTGCACACTTAATTTCTTTCCTTCTCTCCCTGTTGATTTCTCTTTATTTCCTTCCAGTCTACTTTCACCCACCTTGTCATCAGTGTGTGTGTGTGTGTGTGTGTGTGTGTGTGTGTGTGTGTGTGTGTGTGTGTGTGTGTGTGTTAGTTTTATTGTTTTTGAGAGCGGCGCCATGAAGTCAGCCACCCTGGTCTCGCTTGAGTGAAGTGGCGGGGAGTTTCATTACGCTGTGAAATAACGATCACACCGTGATTAAGTTGATTAGATTTCATGAATATTTGAAAGGCGAAACCAAATTGCTGATTAAATATTTACTGGTGGTTTCCTTCCTGACAGACTGGGAGATCATATCACATCTCCCAAATGACTGACTGTACTGTGCTGGGACGTCTTTATGTCTTAGCACAGCACTCTAATATCATATAACTGTAATTATATGTTAATCAGGTTTATTATTGTCAGATTTAATGACGTTTAGTTTACGTTGGGTAGCTGTTTACATGGCATGGTGGTGGCTCTATTGTGGTTTCTAACTGTAGTAATGATAATAACAAATACCACCAACAAATATTCTTCTGATATTTTATTTATGTAACAATAAAGCACTGATGCAAACACAACCTTTACTTAAGTAAAACTACCAAAACAACATTTTAATTATAACTCCTGCATTCAAAATTGTATTTAAACTATGAAAAGAAAAGTACTGACCCTTAAATGGCCCCTGGTTATATTTTACATTAATACTGAGTGTTAAACTGATGCATCAATAAGCAGCATTTCACTGAAGTGGAACTAATTTTAACTAATTTATAAAGAGTTGGAGAGTTAAGTCAAAGTCATGAGATGATTAATGTAGAGAGGAAGAATAAAAAACAAAGTTCTGCTGCCTGAGTATGTAATAATCTCCTTTAAATATTGATAGTGCAACATAATAATGAATATTACGGGCATCTGTTTCATCCTATTATTATTATTCTTTGTCTTGCTGGAGTTTTAGAACTTTGGTTCCCATAATGCATTGGGAGATGTAAAGAGGAAGTATGTTGTTGCCATGGAGACAGTTAGTTAGGTAGCTATGGGCTACAACTTCTTTTGCCTGTATTTGTTTACATTTTTTGCAAATTGGCACCATTAAAAGTATGCTGAAATCGTTATTAGTAGTTCCTGTTTGCAGTGTTCACACGCATGTACAGACAACTATCTCTGGATTACTTTGATACTGAAGAAAACTTAAAAACATGAAGATTCTCAGGCAAGTTCTGCAGTTATAAGGAACGTCCAGGGCGATCAGTCGATTAAATATTTAATCACGGTTGATCGCATGATTATCCATAGTTGATCGTGATTAATCGCAAATGAATCTCACATTTTTTAATCTGTTCAAAAT
This sequence comes from Sebastiscus albofasciatus, assembly GCA_916701655.1. Lineage (NCBI taxonomy): Eukaryota > Metazoa > Chordata > Actinopteri > Perciformes > Sebastidae > Sebastiscus > Sebastiscus albofasciatus. The sequence goes on from CAKAOI010027661.1 coordinate 5,387, forward strand.
GCACCTTAAAGGGAGATTTGTGAAGTATTTAATACTCTTATGAACATGGAAGTGGGCAAATATGCTGCTTTATGCAAATGTATGTATATATTTATTATTGTAAATCAATTAACAACACAAAACAATGACAGATATTGTCCAGAAACCCTCACAGGTACTGCATTTAGCATAAAACAATATGCTCAAATCATAACATGGCAAACTGCAGCCCAACAGGCAACAACAGCTGTCAGTGTGTCAGTGTGCTGACTTGACTACACTGTAAAAAAAAAAAGTGTAAAATAACGGAAATTGTCTGTTAAAAAACGGAAAAATACTGTCCGTTAATTAACATAAATAAACTGTAAAAAAAAACAGTAATTATCTTTATATAATTACCCTTTATTACTGTAATTTTACAAGAAATGTTTTACTTTTAAAATATATTTATTGTTAGAATAGTCATACACCGTAAATCTAAGACCATTTACATATAAATCACAACTGAAACATGTAATTTTATGTTGCAAAAGCCCAAATTTACATTAACTCTCAGAAGTTTTGCAAAAAAATCTGTATTTTTACAAGAAATATTTTTAGAATTCCATGAAATCCTTTTCTTCTAACATAAATTAATTGTTAAAATAGAGTCATAAACCTCTAAAAAACAGATAATTATCTTTAAAAATGATCAAGAAAAGCTTAAATACAGATAATTCCGATTGTGATTACAAGAAATACTGTAAATCTAAGACCATTTACATATAAATCACAAATGAAACATTCTGTCATTTTGAAATAGAGACAAAAAATGTAAAATTTCTTGAAAAAAACTGTAAAAAAAATGTTACGTTTGTTGTTATGAAATGTTATGTTATGTTTTTACAGTGTATGACTTGCCCCAAACTGCATGTGATTATCATAAAGTGGGCATGTCTGTAAAGGGGAGACTCGTGGGTACTCAGAGAACCCATTTACATTCACTGATCTGGAGGTCAGAGGTCAAGGGACTCCTTTGAAAATGGCCATGACAGTTTTTCCTCACCAAAATTTAGCGCAACTTTGGAGCGTTATTTATCCTGAGCTTTTCCTGATTTTTACAAGCCTAAATGTCTGCTGTGAAAAGGGTCTATTGTGAATGGTTTAAAGAAATACAAACAAGCCGGAGCATTAATGTGTGGAGCTTTCTTTAGCGCTGACACAGCGATGTGGAGGTAAGTCATGCGAGACTAGGACCAAAGTGACAGACATCCCGATTCCGATAGAGTGACGCTGCCAACAGATACCAATTGTACATCTACATTTATTTCCATTTTAGTCACTTTACAAATACATCCAAATCAAATCCGTAACACTTCTCCAGCGACAGATTAGAATAATCCTCCAAAAGGAAAAGTCAAATCAACGAGTTTATTCCTCCTTTCACTCTGCGGCGCTCAGATTTACTTATAACACATGATGAGTGAAGGCACGTGATAAGAAACCGTAGCGATAATCTCACGCAGAACGCAGCAGTGGAGCTTTTGGGAGTCAGTGAGGTGAAATACTACAAGACATGTGAATCCCAGAGGCTCAGGAGCACGCCACCTTCAGCTGGAGACAAACAAAGAGGTACAGCATCTCGCTAATCCTCCGAAGAGGGAGTCAGTCACTGGAAACCTGCAAACCGAGAGGATCAGCAAAGGCCATAGAGGAGGGGGGTGACGTGATGAAATGCAATGATAGCGACAACAAAATGATGTTGGGGAGCAAAACAGAGGGGACGATTCTGATCTTAGTTTGGACGTAACGCAGTCAGATTATCAGTTTGAGGACGGTGACTGGCAGGGATTAAACAGCTACTGTTAATTGGAAGTAAAGGTGAAGGGGAGAAGATTATGCAAAGTTGGCATTAAGATGCAAAATAGTGAAGTGGATAGTTCAAATTGGAGCAGAAGTTCTGGTATCAGGATGTCTGTTTTTAAAAGAAATGTTTCTTTGTTGTATTCTGTGGTTCATTATTGACATATTTGGTGTCTTTGGAAGCTATGGGAACTAGAATTCAAAATCAACTTCTGTGGGTTTAAACAAATTGTACTGTATTTCACTTTATCTCTGTTTCATTATCTATTATTTATGTTTTATTTATTGTAATTTAGGCATTTTAAACCCCCCCCCAGTGTTCATTTTGCAGTCTTGCAGACCAAGCAGGAGAGACAAAGGAGATAAAAGTGCCGCATGACTACAGAAGCTCAGTTTGTCTCCTGCTGCTGCAGAAACAGCACAGCTGGAGCATCTTTATAACCCACATTTCAGTGCTTTAATGTTTAATACATGTGTATATACTGTATGTGTGTGAAAGTAGCATAATAAAAAAATGCATGCAGTATTCATAACTATAAAAATATATACTTCTATTAAATATTCTGTATGTCTCCAGTATAATTTCATATTATAACATAACTTATTTTAATTATTTAATTCATGTTTATTTTTGATGTATGACTAGAACAACTTGACACACAGTGCTGAGCTGCATCTCAAGTTAATCTCCAGGTTCCCAGCTTTCAGATGATGTACACCACTTCTATGTGACATCTACTGTTGACCTGCTATCTCCCCCTAAAGACTCCCCGGACCCCCTAAAAAAGACAAAAACAGGTCTATTGTGGGTCTAACTTGGTGAGTTATCATAAGTGATATAAACGATGAAAACCACGACTGTAGCCAGTGGTGGAATGTAAGTACATTTACTCAAGTACTGTGCTAAATCTGAGGTACTTGTACACTGTACATTCACTAGATATTCTCAGAGCTAAACTAACTCTTCTGCAGTGTGGAGTGAGCGCGCGTTCACGTCTAGAGGTGGAGCGAGCAGCCACACGCGAACGCGCATATGCGAGCGCGCATGTGTGGCGACCCGCTACATTTATACGCTTAAAAGTTACACACAGTCCCTTTAAGTAACATTTTTAATGCAGAACTTTGACTTGTAACGGAGTATTTTTACCGTGTGGTATTAGTACTTTTACTTTTTAAGTAGAGGACCTGAGTACTTCTCTAGATATAACTGCCATGCGTCTAAATTGTGGGGCTCTCCTCGACCGAAAGAAATTCTTAGTTGAAGAACATTAATACGATTTTGTCGACTATCGATTAGTTGATTAGTTTTTCTCCACAAAGAATCACACAAAGCACCACTTTAAATCTTGTGTTTACCAAAGTTTCTTGTAAATAATTAATAATTCAGCATGAAAAAATGCATAAAAAATGACTAATAGACAAAAAGCCAAGTTCACACTTCTCAACTATCAAAGTCGTCAGATCGCTGTATTGTTCTCACTTCACAACCGGGAGTCTTTATGTCGTTGTTGTTTTCACACTACATGACTGACTGGTGACAGGAGGTCACACACTTCGAGCTCTTTCACCAGGAGGAATCCCCGATAAGGTCTCCAGACTACGTTTTGTCACAAAAACACGTGGGAAATACACGGTAAATGATGTGATAACGTAAACGAGACACTTTGCTGATGTTGTTGTTGGCACGTGTTCACAAAATAGCCTGTTTCCACCAGTTTCCCCACTCTTTTTTACTATTTACTCGAGGTGCAACAACTACTTACAGTAGTAAGTTCCTGTTGTTACAGGCGACCCCTCCTCCACCAGGTTTCCCCTCAACCCGTGTCTTGCGCTCTCATTGGCTGTAGCTCGTGGCTGGAGTCCCCAACAGCTCCAGATATTTAGCATGCTAGATATCTGGAATGTGTCTGCGAGGCATCGGCGAGCCTCTCGGGTCACATCTTCGAACAGCTCACACATGACGCTCGAGTACCGCTGTGCGAGTGGCGAGCCACCGCCGATTTGATCTGGTGCCTCTCAAAACGACCAATTAGTTGACTAATCGATTAAGAGGGGGCAGCCCTACTAAATTGGAAATCCCATTAATCCACCCAATAGTTTTTGAGACATTGCATAAAAAAATGTGAACCTCAGGGTGGCGCCATAAGTCGAGGAGTCTTCATCCTCTGGTGACCATGAATAACTGTTTTATGACAATCCATCGTATGTTTGTTGAGATATTTCAGTCTGGGCCAACCGACTGACAAACCAACATTACCATCTATACAGCCACGCCGCTAGCATGGCTAAAAACTGAGTGACTGTATCAGTGATGCTGAATCACAGCTTGAACCAGCGCTCTCCCTCTCCTCATGATGTCACAGTCTGAACAGCCGCCTGCCTCCTAAAGCCGGCAGCAGGGGGGGAGAAGTCAGTCACTGTACGGGGCTTCCTGCAGCAGAGCTGCACTCTCAATCCTCAACCCTGAGCTTTTTTTGCTTCAGACAGGAAGAAGAAGAAGAAAGAAGAAGAAGAAAGAGGACAAACTACTGGAAAAATTAAAAGAGGAAGGAATCTGGTGAATGGCGCCGGTGCATGGGACGTGCTGCAGGAACATGGAGAGGTCAGATATGAAGGGAAAGTCCAAGAGGAAGAGGAGGCGGAGGTGTAAAGGCAAAGGTTGGTACAGCAGGCGTGGTGGTGAAGTTTATGTGATTGTCACTGTGATACTGATAAAACACCACTATTCATATTAATGTGGTGGGTTGCAGTTTACTCTTTCTTACGTCTGAATTATTTTAATCTTCTACGGCATCCTTAAATGTATCCTCTACAGGTTCTCTTTTGTGTCTTCAGAGACTTTATTTTTATACTTTAATATGTTTTTTTTAATGTCAGTATAATATTCTTATGTAGGCTTACAGTTTTGCTCTGATATTTACTGTGATTATTATTACTACATTACATTTATTTAGCGGATGTTTTAAGAAACTTACAATAAGTGCTTTCGGGAAAAACTGAATGTCATCAAACTACAGCTCCTAAAGATTACTTCAACCCTCTTCTAGTATTTTTTATAGCAGCCTAAGTGTGTTTATAGTGACTTTATTATACATTTTAGTGTTTTAAAGGCAGAAATAACCTTATTGTTTTTGAGTTAAACCTCTGTGGGCAGAGCCAAATAATCACAGTTTAATGTTAGACTGAATCCCAGAAAAACATAGAGTTTTCTATTTAAATGTTTCATTACATTTTTGGCGTTTGGCTTTGCTCTTTAGTTGTGGAGGGAGGAAGGCGTTTGCTGCGGTCACTGACTGTTACAGAATAAGAAAACTCCACTCTGCATAAGACTGCATGTCGGAGCTCCTAATCTTATTCATTGCAATCAAACTCAAGTCAGGTAATATCAGGTTTATTTATCTAGCCCCAATTTACAGATGCATGGTGTCAAAATCAGCTGCATGTGACCAACATGCCCTTTATCCTCAGACCTTTGAGTTAGAGAAGGAGAAAGTAGGTGCAGCATTGCTTTAGGCTAAATGCTAACATGCTGTTTAGCATGTATAACGTTTACCATGTTTACCATCTTGTTATAGCGTGTTAGCATACCAACTAGGGCTATCAAAGTTAACGCGATAATAACATGTAAACGCACATTTATTTTAACGCCACAATTATTTTTTTTAACGCATTAACGCAACTTATAATTTTTAGATTGTAGCAGGCACGGTTTTAAAGCTAGAGTGAAGATACTGGTATCATATGACACTAGAAAACCTAATGAATACTAGCATACATACTAGCTTGTCGAGAAGGAGGCTAAATAACGCTCCAAACTTCTGCAAAATTTTGGTGAGGAAAAACTGGCATGGCCATTTTTCAAGGGGTCCCTTGACCTCTGACCTCCAGATATGTGAATGTAAATGGAGTCTCTCCTTTACAGACATGCCCACTTTATTATCATCACATGCAGTTTAGGGCAAGTCATAGTCAAGTCAGCACACTGACACACTGTCTGTAAAGGGGAGACTCGTGGGAACCCATGGAACCTATTTACATTCACATATTTTGAGGTCAGAGGTCAAGAACCCTTTGAAAAATGACCATAACAGTTTTTCCTCACCACAATGTAGAAGTTTGGAGCGTTATTTAGCCTCCTTCTCGACAAGCTAGTATGACACGGTAGTTTCACATACCTATCTTCACTCTAGCTATAAAATGAGCCCGCTAACCTCCGTAAGATCAAAATGCGTGAATAAAATTAGTGGCGTTAAAGCGATTTTGCGTTAACGCGTTATTATCGCGTGAACTCTGACAGCTCTATGTAAACAAAGCGACTTTAAGCGTATTAACAGAAGGTTATGCAGAGAGGTGGCGTGCGTCTCCCAGAGATAAATGATAAAATCCCATGTTTGCTTGATCTTCAAATCTCCTGGAGGTAACACAAGTCTGTGCTGCTGATAGTTCACAAACACTGTGTTCAAAAAGACCAACACAAGTAGATGAAAGGCGACAAAAGTCTTATAAACCTGAAAACACTGTACGTTCGATCTCTCTTTATGTATCATGTATGTGCATAAATGAAATGTCTCATCATGAGCTCTGGTAATCATAATTACAGTAGAGTTGTCTGGGCAACAGGTCAGCCTTTTAGGATTAAACTGGCATTGTTCTCCACATGCTAATCCTCAGTAACTGCTGTAGATTACTCCGTGATGGCTTTTGTATTAAGTCCAATGGTTATTCAAAGTGCGCTAAGCCTATTCCACTTTCATTAATGACCCATTGGCTTATTTTGTTCATCAGTGCTGGAGTGAAAACTGTCTCTTTGAAAAATCATTAATCAGTGTAGCTTCTCAAATCCCACTATTTTGAGGGCCAGAATGCACTTAGCTAATGCTTCCACTGTATCCAACAATGAGCTGTGCTTTAATGCCAGCTGTCCCAACAGAAGGTGGCATCTTTTTCTCGTCTCTGTTTACAATAGAGCTCTCTGAACGCGCAGCGGGAGGGAAACTCATGTTGTGGGACTGTCGTACTCCCTCTTCGTCCAACACTAATTCAACAATGTTTCTACGGCTACATCCACACTAACACCTTTTAGAACTTGTATATGTTTATACCTAGCGTCCACGCTACTACGTCTTCGAGCCCCTAAAACGGAGACGTTTGAAAACGCTGCTTTTAGTTTCCAAACTACGGGGTTGCGTTTTAGTCTGGACGGACGGAAATGGAGACCTTTGAAAACGATGACACAGACACCAACGTTCGCTTCTTGATTGAGTCTTATCAGTCATGACGTGTCCTTCCCTGATTCGTCACGCCCCATCACGTGAACTTTTTCCGAAAGAAAACAAACAACATCAACCTCGACCACCAGTGGCTAATTTCAACATGGATGATGAGTTACAAGCGTTGCTGACCTGCGTTGTCTATGCTAGCAGCTGTTGCGCAGTTAAATTCCGCATTTTATAATGGTACTACTTCAGGCTCAAGCTATTATTCAAGCGCTTTGCATCAATTTATCGTGTCCAGCGCTGCTTCCTGTTTACACCAGCACGTGCATATCTAGTGTACGTGAATGGTCATGTGATATGCGTTTTCAGGCGTGGTAGTATGGACGGAGATTATTTCTGAAATGGCCCTAAAACGCTGGTCTGGATGGAGGTATTAGCATGGATGTAGCCTACGTCTGCATCAAGCCGTCTACATTTTAAAACAGCATCTTTGTGTAAAAACGATTAGCATTTCTACTGTAGGTTGCAGAGACCTCGGTCCATATGAAACACCTGAACAACAAAACATATTCTTCTTTGCACTTCGTTTTTAGTTGGCAAACAAACAAAACTGGTTGAAAAAGGAAATATTCTAGTCGTCTAGGTTAAACATAACTGTTGTTTCAACAACATTTCAATGTGAAGCATTGAAATAAAGTCATAGACGTGCTGCTGGTGCGGACTAGGAAAGACGGACTTTGCTGACTTGGGTTGAAATAGGAAACAAACTAAAATTTAATAGACGAAAAGAGTGAGCAACATTATTTTAGCTCCTTTGTTACAGAAAACTAAACTTCTCTCTCCCTGTTAGGAATTACTAGACAAAGTCTGTTGAGTACATAATGAAATTACTTTGTTAATAAGGATTTGTCTCTGTGTACAGATGAAGTTATTGCCTGCTTTTCAGTAAAAACAAATTGCCATTTGGCCGTAAAATCCCCTTCTGCTGGCTTTTCAGTCTAAATTTAACAAACTGTCATTTGTTGGCTGTAAAATCCAGTCGGAGGAATCATTTGATTGTCCCGCTTTCAGTGCGGATTATGATTCTCCAACATGGAACAAACAGCTGCTGTCTGTGATGGGCCTGTCAGTGGTTTTCTGATGTCGCGCCACGCGTTTTGGACATATCTGTATATTGGATGCTTTTTGGATAAGTGAGCTCCATCGTGCAGTCAAACTTAGTGGGGCATGTCAGTGTGCAATTTCACTGATGGATTCTGCAATCTCCACACTTCTCTGTGGCTCTGGCTTCATGAAAACATTAGCAATATGGTTTGTGTGCCCATTTAACTTAATTGCAGTGATGCTCGGCGGGTAAAGTGCGATACTAACTCTGAAAGGGTTAGGGGTCCCATTTCCTCTGCAGCTCAGTGTGAAGGCAACTGCTGCTGCCAGGGTCTGAGTTTTGATCCCCACTGGGGCTGAATATGCTACAAAAAAGTTAGTTATTAAAGGAGAAATCTGTAGAACTTCTGCATCGTTTTTGAATCAGTTTTCCTCCTTTTATTGTTTCCCCTGTCCAGCTTCAAAAATACTGTATAAAACTAAATCCTTCCTTTGCAGACTCGCTGACTTAAACCTCGGTTATACTCCCAAACGGATGCGTACACGGACAGCTGTCAATCGATTAAAATATTCAATCGCGATTAATCGCAAATTAATCGCACATTTTTGTTCTTTAAAGGGACATTTGTCAAGTATTTAATACTCTTATGAACATGGGATTCGGCAAATATGCTGCTTTACGCAAATGTATGTATATATTTATTATTGGAAGTCAATTCACAACACAAAACAATGACAGATATAGTCCAGAAACCCTCACAGGTACTGCATTTAGCATAAAACAATATGCTCAGATCATAACATGGCAAACTGCAGCCCAACAGGCAACAACAGCTGTCAGTGTGTCAGTGTGCTGACTTTACTATGACTTGCCCCAAACTGCATGTGATGATCATAAAGTGGGCATGTCTGTAAAGGGGAGACTCGTGGGTACCCAGAGAACCCATTTACATTCACACATCTGGAGGTCAGAGGTCAAGGGACCCCTTTGAAAATGGCCATGACAGTTTTTCCTCGCCAAAATTTAGCACAGGTTTAGAGCGTTATTTAGCCTCTTTCATGACAAGGTAGTATGACAGGGTTGGTACCGATGGATTTATCAGGTTTTCTAGTTTCATATGATACCAGTATCTTCACTTTTTCACTTTAAAACTGATCCCGCTAAAACCTAAAAATCGCAAGTTGCATTAATGCGTTAAAGAAATTAGTGGCATTAAAACAAATTTGCGTTACCGCGTTAATAGCGCGTCAACTTTGACAGCCCTTGTGAAGATATAAAAGCTTACTGACATGGGTTGCAAGTCCAAACAGAAGTGACTGAGAATCCACAGAATGGGACAAAAAGGTGCCGTCAGGTACAGATTCAGGTTTCAGGATACAGGCTGCAGGTTCAGGTAAAGATTCAAGGTTCTAAAGTCAAAGGCAGGCAAACAACGGCATGAAGCAAAACAGTCTGGCAACTGACTGGGCTGATGAGAGAAAGTGGAAACAGGTGAGCAGGTGAATGAGAGAGAGTCAGGTGACTGCTGGGTTTGGTGTAAAAGAGGGCATCTGGTGGATGGATGGGGAGTGGCAGGTCCAGATAGTTCTTGGGAGATGCATGGTGAGCCTGGGGGAAGTGAGTCTGGAGACTGGGACCGAGGGGCAGACTGAGTCTGGGCCTTTCTACACCCTCTCCCTACCTACTTCCACTCCGTTTGCATGTTCGCGTTGAGGGTCCGCCACATTAAGTGCCATCCCAAACCAGTTAGCAGGGAGTGGAAGTGGGTTATATAACCCTCCAACAGCGAACCTGCATCGATGCCAATTTACTGTTTTCGTCATGGAACACACAACGCATCGTACAAAACTCAGTGGGCACTTAAGTGGTGGTAATGAGGGAGGGATAAGTGCCTCTCTTTCGTTCTTCATTTATATATGTTGATGTTTGAGGTAGCAGTGACTTTTGACAACCTGCTTAAACAGCTGCTTTTTATAAATACAGACTCATCCAGACGGACGTGATTATGTGTTAGTCGTTTTTTTATGTATTTCCATCCAGTCAGTCTGAGATGCTTTTTGGAAAATTGCAGTGAATTCTATTTAATGGTTCTCTCATTATATTTGTTTCATCCAGAGCTATCACAGTGAGAGATCCAAATATTAAACACACACACACACACACATTGATGCTGTGAAAGTCAGTGGATGGATTCTCAAAAGAGCTTTAATACAATAAGAATGAATTTACTTAAGTTGTCCGTCTCAGCTCAGAGGGTAAATAATGAATCTATGACCTAAAACGATGCTGGGCTGAAATGGATGTGTGTGTTTATGAATTTAACCTACTCTAACTAAATTGTATTCCTCATTTTTCCTGCATTCTCCTGCGAATATCAAACACATTCTCATTCATAACTTGTCAAATACCGCCGCTTGGTCAGGACGGACTAGGGACGGCATGTCAATATACGCTCGCTACATTCATAGTGTCCTTTCAAAATAAACTTCTGTTTTTCACCGAAGTTAGGTTTAGGCAACACAACCACTTAGTGTTAGGAAACGGTCGTGGTTGACCGACGATACCAACAAATCACGTGACTAAAGACTGACGTGACAAAATAAGTCAACGTTACTTTTAGTTTCACACGGGACACGAACAGCGGTCTCCCGGTTGAAAGTCTTGTGTGTGTTTGGCCCCAAAAGTATAATAAATGAAATGATTCAAACTTTCATTTAGTTGATATCCCCACAGTGCTGCATGACAGGTTGGAACTTGGATTATGAATTTGTTTTCCAGCCCAGAAAAGCGTCAGTGGCCCTCGATCATTGTTGAACCACAACGGTGCAACTGGGCTCTAAATATTGATCTCTGCAGTCTACTCAGATGTCACATTGAAGAGGTTTAAACTAAGATTACGTTCAGATGATATTCCAATAGTGCTAACCTGAGACTAACCTTCTATTTCTATTGTGAAGTGTGAAGAAGAGCTTTGCTAAAGCAACATGTTGCAGCTGTTAATCCCAGCTTGTTGTGACCTTGACACTGAAACTGGAACCTGTTTTCGTTTAAATCTGCACACTGGTGCTAAACTTCCAGTTTCTTTAACCAATGACTGGTGATTTCTTCTATTTTTATTCAACTGTTGCTCAGAGGGATCTTTCTCTTTCAGTTGTCAGTGTGATTGAACCATCGTACAGCGTTTTGTTCTCCACGTACAAAACAAAACAACATCTATTATTTCTACAAGCTAAAAGCATCAAAGACCATTCAGACATAGAGAGTAGTCCTCTCAGATTTCTGACTGGACACAATCAAGCTTTTATATTTATTACAAACTTGAATGGTGGTGTAGCTTTACCAAGACTTTTTTTGCCTGATTAAAACTTAAAAGAGAATAACAACAATGACACATACAATTCACAATTAGAAACAAATGAAACCCAATCTGTCAAACTGATAAAGTGACAGTAAAGCAGCAGGCGAGGGCATTAGAAGCTGAAACGAGGCCATCGTCAACAGTCAACAGCCTGCCGTAGATTATCGCTGTCATTGTTATTATCTCTCAGTGCAATTTCATTGCACATTACCATATGTTTCAGGCAATAATTTCATCACTCATTTCCAAATAATGATCATCAGTTCGTTGATTTGAAAGCAGACGTTTAGCTTTGCTGCTTCAGTGTTGTCTGACTGAGTTGCTGCACTGAACTACATTGCACTCGAGAGTAGTACTAATTATTTTCCTTAGTGTCAAGGTACATTTTTATTATGTTTTTCCTGTTTTCCAAGACACAAGACTCTGGTTAAGGTCTTATCTAGGTTAAGCTGTTTGCATGAGTTTCATTGGTGCCACAAATAAATAAATAACGCTTCTAAACCCTGACTGCAGGGGAAAGAAGTCAAAATACTAAGACTGGAGGTTCAGTGTGTAGGATTTGGCAGCATCTAGTGGTGTGGTTGCATGTCACAGAAGGACATGGATCTGAATACAGATGGAAGATGCAGACAGTCTGTCCGTTCTACAGCAAAGTTTGGTTTTCAAGTTATCACTTAACAAGTGTTTGCACTCGTCTAGACTTCTTCGATCGCTGTGAGCAGGACTTGAACCTGTGCAGGAAGACCCAATTGGACCTCGAATCGAACGCCTTAACCACTCAGCCATCACAACTGTTTTCACAATACAAGCAAGCAGGCAGATACTTCATCCTGATCTATATCACTTCTTTGCAGAATAAGGAGTTTTTATTGATAGGCTGTTCCTGTGAAAGAAGCCTTTGAGATCTTTCTTGCATTTGACTTCACTTGAATCTTCCTTGTTACTGTCAAACTATATGTTTGAGCAATATCATCTTTTTGGTTGTTTGAATTATAACACAGAAGTCTTGAAACGATATTCACAACTAGCAGTTGATCTATAAAGTCAGATATCGCTGTGAGCAGGATTTGAACCTGCGCGGGGAAACCCCATTGGATTTCAAATCCAACACCTTAACCACTCGGCCATCACAGCTTGAAACCCTTCTTGGGGTACTGCACAAATATTCGATACCGGGGTCGTTACTACCAGCCATCCGGTTTTTATACAACAAAAATGAGAGAGTATAATCAGCACAAAGTCAAACATTCACCTCTGCCAGGGTTGTCCCTTGTCACCAATTATGTTTGTGATTTTTATGGACATGATCTCAAGGTGCAGCCGGGGTGAGGAGAGTGTCCGGTTCGGAGACCTCAGAATTGTCACCGTCTTGGTTCTTTGGCTGCCGGCATTTTGGTTTTCTGCAACCAGACGTGAAACGACAGGGTGGAATTAAGCACAACCAAACGCTGAAAAAGACATTTTTATGTGACAAAAATGTTACATTAACTTTCATGAACTGAAAACATAAATTTGTAAGACGAAAACACGGATAACTCCCCAACAACACTGTGTGTTTGAAACTGCGCCAAGACCTCAAAGCCATTTGGGTATCACAGTTGTGTGTTAGTAGACATATACTGTTTACATGAGATCAGAATGTTTTTGTTCAGTAAACTTGAAACACAGTATGACACGAGCAAGCAACTTGCTTATGTAACTGTATTATATAATGTTCAATCTTTACAGAAAGACAATTGTTAAATTTAACCATCGCTGTGAGCAGGGTTTGAACCTGCGCGGGGAAACCCCATTGGATTTCGAGTCCAACGCCTTAACCACTCGGCCATCACAGCTGTATTAATAGTAACAGTAACAGTGGTGTAGATTGTTCACGTACCACTGAAGGCTGCTTTGTGGGAAACATGAACAACATTGATGTTCTTCTGTAGCTACAGTTTTCAGTACTATTAAAGGTTCAGTGTGCTGAAAAAAATGCAGTTTGTCCAACCACACCCAAAGGCAAACATGTCTATACCTGTGTTAAATCTTTAAACGCATACTGTGGAAGGGTTGATCTATAAAGTCAGGAATCGCTGTGAGTAGGGTTCGAACCTACGCGGGGAAACCCCATTGGATTTCAAGTCCAACGCCTTAACCACTCAGCCATCACAGCTGGAAACCCTGTTGAGAGTACTGCACGAATATTCAATACCGGGGTCGTTACTACCAGCCATCCAGTTGTTATACAACCAAAATGAGATCTGTAACCGTATACTCAGCACAAAGTCAAACGGGTCTCAAGTGGGCGATCGCCTCGGCCAGGGTTGTCCCTTGTCACCAATTCTGTTTGTGATTTTCATGAACAGGATCTCAAGGTGCAGCCAGGGCGAGGAGAGTGTCCGGTTTGGGGACCCCAGAATTGCTTCTTTGCAGATGATGTGGTTCTGTTGGCTCAAATCAGACCATGACCTTCAGCACACACTGGGGCAATTTGCAGCCGAGTTTGAAACAATCGGGATGTGTTGGTATGTTCGTGTCAAGTGCATAACTGGCCACATGCTAAATATTTCTGCATTTACACTTGTTATCAACATTTCGACTGCATTGGTATAACACGTAACCAAAGCAGTGGAGTTTTTTTTTTTGCACAGAGGGTAGCTGTGCATGCACCATCTACCGCGCTACAGTGTCTTATAAACAAAGCTTCTCGCTGTGAGTAGGGTTCGAACCTACGCGGGGAAACCCCATTGGATTTCAAGTCCAACGCCTTAACCACTCGGCCATCACAGCTTATGTAGCAGCCAGGCTATGGATATGAAACCAACAGGTCGGTTTTTGACTTTTAGTCAGTTAATTTTACCCACAACATGTCAAAGGCTACCACATCACTAAAGATTAGATGTGAGATCAATTAATAGCAGTCACGTGGGAAACACTCACCTCTACACTGCCTCCGAACACAATCCTGTAGTACCAGTTCAGAGGTAACATGACAATTACTCAGCAGTGTATAGATATCTAGAATTTTAACGCTGTGAGCAGGATTTGAACCTGCGCGGGAAGATCCCATTGGATTTCAAGCCCAACGCCTTAACCACTCGGCCATCACAGCTGTTTTAAAGCTACAGGCATGCAGCTACATACTTCATCCTGATTTATATCACTTCTTCCACATCAGTCCACATTGACAGGCTGTTCATGTGAAAGAGACTCTTTGTTGCGTTAGACTTCACTTCAATCTTTCCTGTTACTGTCAACTATTTATGTTTGAGCAATATCATATTTTTTGTTGTTTGAATCAAAACGCACAAGTCTTGAAGCGGTTTCACAGTACTTGAATCGAAATGTATTCAACACTTTAACTACATAGTATGTGGTTAAAGTGTTAATCTATAAAGTAAAGGAATTTTTTACTGAAACTACTACAACACCAGATTTCAAAGCAACAAGACTTTGATAGAAGTCTTCTCATAAACACCAAGAAAGTAAATGATGTAAGGTCAAGGCACTCTAATTAAATAAGAAAATAATAAACCAAACATATGCTTTTACAAATATCATTACTAATAGTGAAGCAGTCGATAGAGAAATTATTCCAAAAAGTTTCTATATTTCTTTGCCCTTGAGGAAAGACAGTCCACATTACAAGTAAATGAAACTGCTTGCCATTAATTATGCTTAGCAAATGAGATTATCCACAGCTGTCAAACCACACACACACACCGGACAGCGAGCGGGTGCTTCTCTCTTCCCCCCCGCCATGCCTAATTTCATTATTCTATTAAATAAGGTTCATTAACAGCGGCTGGATGGAGAAACTTTGCTTCTAAGGTTTGATAAACACAAGCACTGTGGAACATGAAGCGATGCAATCTTCCTGTTCTCCTTCCTTGTCTCTATTCTCTTTTGTCCAGCACATCACAGTCTTTTCCACTGAAGACAAAACTCAGATGTTGGTGTGTGTTAGGGCTGGGACGATTCACATATCCCCCGATCCAATACTATCAGGATACTTGGGTGCCGCTTCGATATGTATTGCGATTTTTAAGTATTGTGATTGTACTAGTATTGCGATTCGATATTACGATTTATTGCTATTGCTATTATTTTTTGTAAACTAAAGGTTCGAGGGACTTTTACTTTGGAAAATATCTAAATTAATACGGTAAGAATGTTTGATTTTCAGCATGTATGTAGTCAGAGCTGAAGTCAAATATATCAGTCATTGTCAGAAATTATTTATAAAAAAATTTCCAGCATCCTCAAATTCAAAGAATAAAGACATTTCCCTCACAAATTTAGTGGTATGTTTTTTTATTTATAAGGGACATGTAATGTTTTATACTACTGGTGAATATAATCCAATTAATCCTATTTCCATAGATGTATTTTGTATATACAGTTCCCTTTGTTAACACCTTATTTTGAAAACCGGACGTAGTCACACGTGTCTACTTCCTCTAACTTCTCCAAGGTGGTCTCTAGCTCTCCCGTCAGCTCTGTTTTCTTTATCCATCCATGGTCAGCTCCATCGGGGCCGTTTGAATGCAGAGAACATAAATGTCAGTATCTGGGTGCTCTACAGTCGTAGCGTCGGCCCATTTGACGTGACGGCCGACTCGACCGCCACGTTACCACGATACGATAACGTTTCCTGTCTGTGACAGAGTTAGCATGCAGCTTTAGCCGTGATGTCTAGCTCTGCTTTTCCTGTCAATGTGTGAAACCCAAAGTGTTTCCATCCTTTACTGGATGTGTAGTGTTTACCATGCTGGATTTAACATGTGAGGGTGCAGGTCGTATCCACGACGACCCTCTGTCGTTTTCCACTTTTTCAGCTCGCTGCTGTTTGTTTTGGTTGACGGATACGGAACGGATATGACGTCACGTTACTCAGACTACAACAATAAAAGCTTTCTTCAACCTCTGCATAGACTCAAATGAAGCAAATATATTGATTCTGGCATTAAAAAATCAATTTCAAAATTGAAAAAAAAAAAAAAATCGCAATACATAGATGAATCGATTTTGTTTCCCCAACCCCTCGTGGGTGTTACAGGGTTTTTTCTCTGATGTTTCCTCTTGCTCTTTAGCTAAGTCTTAGGGCTCAGCGGTCCCACTGTGACATCAGCAGGAGCTTGAGGGCTCTGTCTCAGACTTTTTGAGCCTTTTATGGGAAAAATCCACAATGCAAAGCACTGTGACATTAAATCTAACTACACCAACGTTACTTTTACTGTAAGAACATAATCACAGCCAGTGGAGAAACTTCTTTACCTCAGTTACCCCCGTCACCCTCGTCTTAACGGTCTCTCCTCAAAGCAATGTGACTGTATGGTTTCTTATTTATCAGCTGTGATGGCCGAGAGGTTAAGCCGCTGTACTTGAAATCCAAAGGGCTCTCACAGCGATTGAAGAAGCTTAACACTTCTTAATTTGCCTTTCCTATATCGTCAGATAGACAGAGGCCGGCCGTGTACTGTAGCTCCACTGCCATCTGCACTTGAGTGTCATACAATTGGAGTCTATTTTCTATGTGTTTACTCATCCAGATCAGACATCCAGATAAAGACCATAGATAGTTAATACCAGCTGTAAATGCAGTCATCTTTAAGATGTGACCAGTTATGCACTTGACACGAACATACAAGAAACAGTAACAGCATGTCTGCAAGAGTGAAGAAAAGTCACAAAACAGTAGGATTCATGTTGCTATCAGTCATAACTGTTGACACACGGAGGGGTTTATACATATCTATGAGAGGTATCGAGTGTTTTAGCAGCCTTAGGGTCAAGAAAAGTGTGAATAAAGCGGGGACAGATTAGGGCACACACCTGCTTTTAGGAAATTATAAATTATTAATAGTTAAATTGGTAGCACTGTATAATAACCATCATTTATAAATGGTAAATTGATAGTTAATTAAAATTGTAATAGTTATTTTACAGTTAACAAACCATGAAATTACAATTAATAATGTTTGCTAATTATTAGTAATGCTATAATGTTTGTTATTTTAAAAGTTTATTGTTGCACACGTTATAAAATTGTATATACTATATTATAAAAATGTGTTAATGATTACGATTTGTAATTATTTGTAAACCTTTAAGAAATTGTTTGTGAAACTTCTATAAACATTAAATAGATAGATGGACCAGATATTTGTAACACTTTATTAATGGTTAATTTGTAAAACGTCTATAAACATTATTTGGATAGATAGTTAATACTTTGTCAATTGTTAATAGTTGGTTTCTGGTCCATCTATGTAATGTTTATAGATGTTTTACAAACTGTTTCTTAAAAGTTTGCAAATGGTTTGTTAATCATTAACGAAAACTTAATACAGTATATAAAATGTGTGCAACAATAAACTGTTAATAAATACTTAACTAATATAATCAGAATGTAATTGTTATCATCTCTTATCAGCTATAATATAGAATTTATAAATTTCATATTACACAAACTAATGATAAAATAAATGAAATTATAGCATTACTAATAATTTAGCAAATATTAATTATCATTTAATTGGTTGTTAACAGTTAAATACTGTTAACTAAGTTTAATTAACTATCATTTTTTTATAAATGATGGTTATTATAAAGTTACTGTCAAATTATTTGTTCAGTAAAAGAAATGCCAAATACACAACTTTACGCATTCTGGTATGAAATGACATCAGTAAATTAGTATAATTAGTGACTTCAAATAGACATAAACAATAAGAATAAGTGTTTTTTATCCACTTATATTTGCTCTGTTTTTAATTTTCATTTGTAGTAGTGCAAAGGTCGACCTGACTGATAGATGTAAGTGCACAAGACCTTCACGTCACCTGTGTTGCACAACAGCAGCTCCAATTTCATCTCTAAACTGCTCCACAAACACATTTTTTTTTTTTTTGGAAAGATTTGCTTGTTAAGAAGATTGCAGGTAGATTAAGCAAATAATTTGTCATGTTGCAACCTGGTTAACCTCTACTTAAATCAAGTGTAAAGTCTAACGCTGCAATTCACAAATGTGGAGTGAGTTAATGAAGTGCTGCTCGAATGAGAGTGTGTTTACGAGGAGCGAGTGGGGAAATAGAGATTGAGAGTGGAAATGACAGAGAGTGTGGGAAGGTGCGAGGGGCTCAGCCGATGTAACGCAAAGACAAACACAGTTATTATCTTTTTTCATCCCAATATAAATGGCCCCATTAGCTGTGATGGTGCAGGTCATTAAAACACCTCCAACCTCCACCTGCCGCTGCCTTCAGAAGCTCCAGACTCACATCATTACATTCACATCCCGTATCACAGCTCTCGCTCATATCAACCCACCACTTAATGGCATCACACGCCTGATATAACTGCAAGGTGCAAGGTTAATGCAGAATAGTTTAGTGTGCACTCTTCATTATTCTAATTACTTTTAGTTTGCATTGCAGTGCCCTCCAGAATCACCAGTCACCGGGGTGAAAATAGGGCCGGGAAAACGACTCGTCAGAAAAACATGCATCTTACGGTATCCCTGTTTTACAGATTAATTTGAATTTGATGAGCTCAACACAGTTTTTCTCAACTGACTCCATTTGATTTATGTATTTTATAGCTTTATGTTGCTTGTACTCTTTTGTAATATTGGAATTTTGAATAATTCTTTCCTTTGACGTGGCTTAAAATTAAAATACAATGAATTATTTATTCCAAAAGTGTGTCTGGAAGCAATTGTAACGGATATACCGGTCATTAAAATAATAAAGTCTCTTAAAATGGCTCATTATTTTAATGTTGATTCATTATATGTTTTACTTGCAGCAGGCTGGCATTAATATTTCATAAGCAATATCAAATATAATTGCCCCCTGCAGCCCATATTTCTCTGTGTTTATGTCTGTATATTCTGCCCTGCTGAACAAAAGCTGTTTAAAGGTGGCAGGGCACCAGATAAATCTAACTGGGGATAAATGGGGTCACTGTTTCGGGGGGCCAACAGGGACCAGCAGGTGATCTATTACTATTAGTGATGGAGCTGCAGGCGTTTCCTGAAGCCAAATCCCAACATCAAAAGATGTGGAAGATATAGTATGTTGCTGAGTTTGGAGGCGGGAGGGAGGAAAGGCCTGCACGTAGAAAGGAGACGCTTCAGAAGGGAGAAACGTGTATAACTTAGTTTTTTAATACACTTTGGGATTTTAACGATTGGTTACCACAGTACAGTCTTTTTCCGTGGTGGAG
This sequence comes from Sebastiscus albofasciatus, assembly GCA_916701655.1. NCBI lineage: Eukaryota > Metazoa > Chordata > Actinopteri > Perciformes > Sebastidae > Sebastiscus > Sebastiscus albofasciatus. The sequence goes on from CAKAOI010027661.1 coordinate 25,098, forward strand.
GGATAAATCCTGGTAGTCGGGACAAAGCACACCATCACCAGGACGGAGACGGTTTGTCGATACATCTTTACACCAAACGAGGACTGTAGATTTTGTCCAGCATTCGAATTACACGGCCTTTATTGGAAGCCCTATCTTTCATGGATGGGAGGGTACTGTACATATGCATCAGAGTCCTGCACCGATCTGATCTTCAAGACCCGCTTCCGCCCCGGCAACGTAACATGCAATATCGTACCCGCCTCGCCACCAATTAATTATTGACCCGACTTGAAACCGGAAATCCTACACTCACCATGCGCTGTTCAAATAACTCAGTTGGGCAGCACGTTTGATTTGATCATTTTGGGCCATTTCATACATGTGAAACTAATATATTTTAAAACAAAGGTAGTTCAGGCAATACAATTTAAATTAATATTTTGTGCTTATTATCATAATATTGAGCAGCACATCTCCACAGTGCCTGTTTGTAACGCACCTTATTGAAGTGGCTCTCATATTCTAGGTGGTGCAGAAGATAGAGCTGACACACAAATTATTATTATTTTCATTTTTATTTTAATAGCCTTTAGGCCTACAGTATTTATTATCCAACACCTGCGATCCGACCCGCATGTTGTTCCAAAAAAAAACAAATTACAAAAAAATACCACCCGTGAATCACCTTTTTTGCGAGTTACCCGATGCAGAACTATGACATGAATACATGAATGCACCCGCCTATGTGCAAAAATATGTGTGCAACAAACACAAGGCTTTCATCCAGGAGACCGTTCGTCTGACTGTTGGTGTCCCATGCGTTACATTTCACTTTCACTTTACAATCAGCTGTTCGTCTTGTCCCGTGTTGACAATGTCAAGCCACATTTGCGCTGTAAAAACATCAATTTAAGCCCAACCATGTTCTTTGTTTCCTAAACCTAACTAAGTGGTTTTGTTGCCTAATCCTAAACAAGTGTTTTTGTTTAATTCACAACATTAAGCACTGAAAAGAGACGCCAAGCACATGTTTAGTGTGACGTAAAAAAGAGGAAAGAGGTCTGACAAAGAGTCAGTAAATGACGAGTTGGGATGAAATGTGTTGGACATAATGTCATTATTGTTCAAGTATAAAAAGATGGGATATTTTCTTATAATTGAAAAACAGCTATCTCACCAAGGACACCTGTGAAACCTTCAAACTCACCAAATCAGTTGAAATCTAATGAAAAGCGATTGTGCCCGATTGAAAAACGGTGTGACTGGTTTAATAAGACAAAGCTTTAAGCCCCTCGATGCTTCCCGTCTGAAAACCTCGGTCCTTATCACCGACACCTTTCAATTACCCCGCCTGGCTCTGAGCCGCCTTTCTGTTTGCTTTCACTCCGTTCATCTAAGCTGGAACTCTAATGGCCCTCCCAGCCTCACACATTACGTTTGCACTATCGCCATAAACGTGTTTACCTCAGTCCATTCCATTACTTTTATGGTTGGGAGTGAATATAAAACTATGCAGTACAAGCGTTCAGAGTCGTGACTGTAATTGGGCTCATTTCACAAAAACGTGTGAGTGAGATGTTTTTTATATTTAATAGTGAAATAGCGTATCTTTCTGTGTGTGACATATATGATGCTGCGTCACGCTGTGGAGAAAATGCTCAATGATTTCATGTATTTATGATGCTGTGTTTCAGAACGAGGCAACATGTTATCAACTCTCATCAGTCCCATCAGACACTGGGATGCTGGAGCATCATCAGCTGAGGATGCAGACAATTCAAGTAAATCTTTTTCCTCCGTGCACTTTAAAAAAAATTATGTTTTATGCCAATAATACTGAAGTTTTCCATGTTCAGCTACCACAGAGCGATTATCGTAATACTAAGAAACCAACACTGTGTGTTATGTTGAAACTATTTTGATTATTTCGGTGTATTACATTTACCACATTTCATTTAATTTACACTTCGCAACTCACTCCAAGTGGGTAATCTATTTCCCATAATACTCGTATAGCATATACTGACATTACATTTTTAGTAGGAGTGTCAAAGTTAATGATATTTCTTTAACACATTAATGCAACTTGCGATTTTTAGGTTGTAGCAGGCTCCGTTTTAAAGCTGGAGTGAGGTGTCATAAAACTAGAAAACCTAATGAATCCATCGGTACCAATCATGTCATACTAGTTTGTCGAGAAGGAGGATAAATAACTTAAGCTAAATTTTGGCGCGGAAAAACTGGCATTTCAAAGGAGTCCCTTGACCTCTGACTACAAGATATGTGAATGTAAATGGGTTCTATGGGTACCCACGAGTCTCCCCTTTACAGACATGCCCACTTTATGATAATCACATGCAGTTTGGGGCAAGTCATAGTCAATATTTGATTTGCTAAATGCAGTACCTGTGAGGGTTTCTGGACAATAGGTGATGTTAGTATTTAGCTCACAGTCTCACGAGCCGCTAACACGGCTGTAGACTCTTAGTCTTGTTACTTACACGTAGGCCAACTCACACTTACAAATGCCTTGTGATTCTAATAAAAAAAAAAACATGTTTCTATCATGTCACGTTTCCTGTAATGATTTCGATCTGCCAACAGGTACAAGCAGCGTGGAGGTGAAAGAGAATCAGGATGATAAAAGCCAGGTGGACTGTGACCTACTGCGAAAGTATCATCCATCAACTTTTTGCACAACTTTCCCCAAACACGGCCCGAGAGCTCTGAAGAGGAAGCAGCCGCTGGCGGATGGAAAAGACCGGCTGCTCCACCAGAGCCCCTTGACTTGTAAAAGAGCAGCCTGGGCCGTCACTCAGAAGAACGCGCTGGTGCAGCTGAACGAGTTGCGACCCGGTCTGCGGTACGAGATCATGTCAAAGACTGGCCCGCTGCATGCTCCGGTGTTCTCCGTAGGCGTGGAGGTAAACGGTTTCCACTTCGAGGGCAGAGGACCAACAAAAAAGCAGGCCAAGATGAGGGCTGCAGAGCTGGCTCTCCGCTCATTCATCCAGTTCCCAAACGCCTCCCAGGCTCACGCCTCCATGGGGAAATTCACCAGCACTACTGCGGATTTTACAGCGGATAAACTGGACATCCCTGACGCTTTCCTCAAAGAGTTTGACCTGCATGAAGACTGTGATTTCCTGCACTGCAGCACGGCAAAAAAGGAGGTTTTCTCCAGCATTTACAACCACAGACGACTTGTCCGACTCACGCTGGACTTCTCCTCAACTAATCCCAAAAGACGAGTCCTCAGCACCTCACTGTTAGAGCACCTCAGTCCAGTGGCGCTGCTCAACGAGCTGCGACCAGGACTCAGGTACATGTGCCTGACGGAGAGAGTTCCTGGCAGGCCGATGAGGAGTTTTGTTATGGTGGTTAGGGTGGAGGGGAGGGTGTTTGAAGGGTGTGGTCACAGTAAAAGGCTGGCCAAGGCCCAGGCAGCGGCCGCCGCCCTGCAGTCTGTTTACAACATAAGTCTGGGACCGGAGAGGAAGGTCACGGGCCTCCAGGGCAGCAGAGCCAAACATCAGCTACCTCAGGTGAGTAGCTCAGTCTCCTGTTGCCACCACTCAGTATTTAGATCCAAGAGTATAGAAACAAAGAAGCATACTAGCTTGTAGAGAAGGAGGCCAAATAACACTCCAAACTTACGTTCAATTTAAGCATTTTCAAAGGGGTCCCTTGACCTCTGACCTCCAGATCAGTGAATGTAAATGGGTTCTCTGGGTACCCACGAGTCTCCCCTTTACAGACATGCCCACTTTATGATAATCACATGCAGTTTGGGGCAAGTCATAGTCCAGTCAGCACACTGACACACTGACAGCTGTTGTTGCCTGTTGGGCTGCAGTTTG
>CAKAOI010027662.1:0-14014 GCA_916701655.1 Sebastiscus albofasciatus
TCTTCTTCTTTCTCTTCTTCTTGTTCTTTTTGTTCTTCTTCTTCTTTCTCTTCTTCTTCTTCTTGTTCTTCTTCTTCTTCTTCTTCCTCTTCATCTTCTTCTTCTTTTCTTCTTCTTCTTCTTCTTCTTCCTCTTCATCTTCTTCTTCTTTCTCTTCTTCTTCTTCTTCTTGTTCTTCTTCTTCTTCTTCTTCTTCCTCTTCTTCTTCTTCTTCTTTCTCTTCTTCTTCTTTTTCTTCTTCTTCTTCTTCTTTTTCTTCTTCTTCTTCTTCTTTCTCTTCTTCTTCTTCTTCTTCTTTCTCTTCTTCTTCTTCTTCTTCAGGTACGGGAACCAACGCCTGCTACATGGAGGAGATGAGGAACGTGAGACGCGTGGAGGGCGAGGACGGGCGGATGTGCATCAACACGGAGTGGGGCGGCTTCGGGGACGACGGCTCCCTGAGAGACATCCAGACGGAGTTTGACGTGGAGGTGGACAAGACGTCCATCAACCCCGGCGTCCACACGTACGTACGACGCATCATTTGGAAAATGTGTTTCCAGTGTTCGTTGTGATTTTCTGACGACCGACAGACATGTCTTTGTTCTCTCCTGTAGCTTTGAGAAGATGATCAGCGGCATGTATTTGGGAGAAATCGTCCGGCTGCTGCTGGTGAGGCTGACGGAGGACAAGCTGCTGTTTAAGGGACGGACATCGGAGGCGCTGCTGACCCCGGAAACATTTGAGACAAAGTTCATCTCAGAGATCGAGGAGTGAGTGTCTGATAAATCTTCTTCAATCAATCATCCACCTCGTCTTTAAAGTCAGAAATTTTCTGAACACAGATTTTTGTGCCTCGAAGAAACAACCAGGCCTTTATTTGAGACGGGCTACAACTTGAGCACCAACATCGGTAACTTCCTGTCTGCGTCTCTGTTTTCAGGCAGGACCGCGGTCTGGAGAACACACAGAACATTCTGACCAAGTTGGGACTGAAGTGGGATTCGGTGGACTCCCGCGTGGTGCGTCTGGTCTGTTACACCATCTCCTCGCGCTCCGCCCGTCTCTGCGCTGCCGCCCTGGCAACCATCGGCAACCGTATCCGTGTCAACCGCGGGCTGGACCATCTGAAGACCACCGTGGGCGTGGACGGGACGGTCTTCAAAAAACACCCCAAGTAAGAAAGGCACTATGAGGAAAATACAGACGTAAAAGTCTTTTTATGAAAAGTGATTTAAATTTAAACAGTTGAAGTTTGGTTGCAGTTTAAGGGTCACATGTTACTTAAACCCACCTATTTATCATTCATAATAATAATAATAATAAATTGAATAAAATACAATTTTATTAATCTTATTAATCTTATTAATTTTATTTATTATAATAATAAAAATTGCATAGAATACAATGCTCATTTATTCAATTTTATTATTATTATTATTGTTATTATAATTATAATAAAATTGAAGAAAATTGTATTTTATTCAATTTTATTATTATTATAATTGTTATTAATACAAATAATAATAATAAAATGTAATAAAATACAATGCTCATTTATTCAAAATTGAATAAAATACAATTGTATTATTATTGGTATTATTATTATTATTATTATTATTCATAATAATAATACAATTGAATAAAATGCAATGCTTATTTTTAAAAATAGTATATAAACCTATAATGAATTGTTTACACACATTAAAATGGATGCAGATGTAAGGACATTTAAAGTAGAAAAAACAAAACTCCTGTAACGGTGTAAATTAAATTAAATTAAATTAAATTAAATTAAATTAAATTAAATTAAATTAAATTAAATTAAATTAAATTAAAGTAAAGCAGGAATGTTCACACATTTATCAGTAAATGTTAAAACACATTCCATCATTTTATTTTATTTTGTGGGTTTCTGATGAGATGAAAACAGCCACCATGCAGATGAACCAGGAGGAGGAAGTACCGGTTGTTTCTTTCCTCTTCCTTTCTTTCTGAGTTTTGTGTTGATATGAAATCATATTTATCCGTACGTGTGAACAGACGGGAGGCGCCGCTCGGCGTCGACACATTAACACACTTCCTGTCTTTGTGAGAAGAACTCTGCATGTTGAGACAATAATCAAACCACTCAGTGGTGTTTAAAGGTCGCGTCACTTCTCTTTCCTTCAGTCTTATTTCCTTTCATGTGTTTAACGATTTGCACAACATGTTGCATTTCATACATTTCCTCATGATAAATATATTATCATTTATATATTTCCTCTCCTTTCTTTCTTTCTTTCTGCACTGAACATCGTCTCTTGTCTTCCCATTCAATCTTCTCTCTCTCTCTCTCTCTCCTCCCGTAGTTTCAGCGAGGAGCTCCAGGCGACGGTGAGCCTCCTCGCCCCCAAGTGTGACATCACCTTCCTCGTCTCGGAGGATGGCAGCGGGAAGGGCGCTGCCATGGTAACGGCTGTGGCGCAGCGGATTGCTCTCCAGTCCCGACTGTTAGAGGACAGTGACGGCGAAGACGAGGAGGAGGAGGAGGATGAGGAGGATGAATAAAGAGTAGGATGCAGATGATACACAACACTTTTTTTTTAAAAGCCAGTTTTCTCATCCAGCTAAATTTGTTGATGATATAAGTGAGTCAAACTTCAGTTTTTCATTTTCTGTTACAAACTAATTTAAATATTAAAGGTTCCCCGTGGAGATTTAGGCGTCTAGTGGCGCTAAAGGCTGAGAAGAAGAAAGCTGCGAGCTAGTAAACACGGATGTAAACAATGCAGGATTAAAAAACATGTTGGTGATGTTTTCATGAGGAAGGAAATGCTTTCAGCATGTTGCTTAGACCGCACTGACTGTAAACATGACTATTGTTTGTTTACAAGAAAAACTCCACAGGGCGCCTTTAAGACGGAGAAAAACACACAGAAATTTAAAATAATAATAATAATTTGCAGATTAATTCTGCATGTTGAGTTGTAGTTTTCATCAGAGGAGCCAGGAGTGCCAAAAAATATTTTATTTAAAATTAAAGTGATCAAATAATTAGATCAATTAAAATCATTTCACATTTTCATTATCATTTATCAGTTATTAATTACCTGTATTTATCATTTATCATTGAGGAGGAACAACCTCCATTTCTTTGTTGTTGTTTATGTGACAAATTCATTAGTTTACAGTTGAAATGTTGTCGTCTGTTTACTGTTTTCTCTTGATAAAGTGGTTGAGTTGAAGCCCCGAAACAACAAAAGCTTTAAAAAAATAAAAATAAAATCAGTTTACATTCTTCATCATATTTATATCATCATCATATTAAAAATTGAAATTCTTTGTCAACTGTTTTGTTATGAAAAACCAAAAGTCACATTTTAAAGCAGCTGAGATGAGCGAGACAATAACAAACAGAAAATATGTATATAAGCAAATATTATATTCACAGAACTATGGATTTGAGGGTTAATATATTTTCTTTGGGTTTGCACTCTTTGACGAATTTGCACCTTTTTTTTAAAGAAAGAAAGAAAGTTTATTTTGAGGGAAGCAGCTTTATTCTGTCGGCGATATTTTTGCACAATGCAGTCAAGCTTTTTAATGCTTTTAGGTCCGTTTAGCCCAGAGGTCAGAGGTCGGAGGTCAGAGGTCAGCAACCTGTGGCTCTTTATCTCCTCCCCAGTGGCTCCTTGTGGAGTTTTAAAAATGGAAATGAATAACTGTTTTTTGTTTACATTTTCATTTTTATTTATCATTGTTGTAGGTCTATGGTACGACGGTATAACGGGGTATTAGGGCCACACTGAGGAAAAAAATTGATCTGAGATTTAGAGAATAAAGTCATAATATTACGAGAAGGACGAGAAAAATAGTTGTAATATGATAATAATGTTATTTTCTTTTTTTCTTGTAAAGTTATGAATATTCTTGTAATATTACGACTTTTTTCTCGTAATATTACGACTTTTTTCTCGTAAAGTTACGACTTTTTTCTCGTAATATTACAACTTTTTTTCTCGTAAAATTAAGACTTTATTCTGTAAATCTCAGATGTTTTTCCCTCAATGTGGCCCTAATACTCCGTAGTACATTGTCTCTTTGTCCCTCACTGCATTAGACTGATATACTATATACTTAGACTATTAACTGAGTTACCTTCATCACAATGATCACATGTTTTGCAGCTCCAGACAGATTATTATTTGTTTAATTTCTTTGCCTAAAATGTCTCTTTGATATTAAAGCTTGCTGACCCCTGCACTAGATGGTTTAGTTTCCTGGACTGTAATGAACCAATCGAGCCTCACGGTGGCTGTAATCTTGACTTCCCGTCGCTCCGTCCTCCTTCCTGCTGCAGTGATTCACAAAAAGGTGCAGCTTTGATTACAGTCTGTTGCTTTGACCATTTCATTTGATCACAGTTAGTCTTCTTAAAATAGTTTTTCTTAAGGTGCTAAAAATCTCACTGCTGTTTTGGTTTCAAATGGGAAATAAAGGGACGTTTTTCTAACAGAAGGTGGTTCAAGTTATTTTGTCTGCAGTGATACTGATGCATCAGTGTTTTTAAAGTTATACCATGAGAGATTAGACAATAGAATTTGACAGAAACACAGTACAGTACAACAAAAGATCTGTAATTTAACCCTTTCTGAAATAATGTTTAATTTAGTCTCTTTTTAGGACAATATTAGGCCTGTACCTGCAAATAAAAATATAGAATAGTAATAAAAGTGAAGGTGGACACGTCCTTGTCTATTCTGCAGCTCTTAAGCTTTAATGCTTTATCTTCTTATAAGTACAATCATGTTTAATTTGCTTTTAATCCTGTAAAATGAGAGAGATGATTTCTAGGAGCTGCCCTCTGGTGGCTGTTTAGTGATTCAACCTGCAGTCTGTTAGCTGCTGATAAGCAGGAACAGACAAAGCGGTCATCAACCAACAAAACAAAAAAAATAGAACAGAAAACAGAAAATATGTTTAGTTTTCTGTTGTGGAAAGTTTAAACATTTCCTGGCATGTTGTGTTCTGTGGCTGAAAACCATCCAACAGTCTGTTTTTAAGTGGTGGCAGATCTCTCACCTATCTCCACGTCACTACGAGAGAATAAATGACAAAAACTGAACTTTCTGAACTTTTACACTTGTTATTACTGGGTTTGTCGCTTCTTGAACAGCAGCAAGTAGTATAAATAAAAATAATAATAGTAAAGAAATAAAGTCATAAGTTTACGTGAAAAAAGTCGTAATATGAGAATATAGTCAGAAGTTTATAAAGTAGTAGTATTTTACGTGTTATTTTCTGTTTTTCTCGTAAAGTTATAACTTTATTCTCGTAATATTACGACTTTTTTCTCGTAATATAATATATTTGTTGCTTCTTGAACTGCAGCAAGTTAGTATGAATAAAAATAATAATAGTAAAGATTCATATTAATAATAGTCTGATTTGACGGCTGCCCGATTAGTCGACTAAGATTTCTTCAGCCGATTAGTCGTGTTTTTATGCTTTGTTCATGCTGAATCACTTATTTCCAAGAAGCTTATGAGCACATGCTTTTGTGTGATTCTTTGTGGAGAAACTCAATAAATCAACTAATCAGTTAGTCGACAAAAATCATGAGTGAGTGTTAGTCGGCTGAGAATGTCTGGTCGAGGAGATTTGACTGATATATCATGTGGTATGAATGTTTACAAAAAATTAAAAGCACCTTTTCTCATTTTGGACGGATGAATGGATGGATGGATGCAAATTGCAGTAAATATGTGCAAAGTTAATTAAATTATAATTTAAAAGTTAAAAAAGATGTATTGCACTGTGCCAGAAATTGAGAATAATGTAATTAAGTCCTCTGTGGCGGGGATGACTTCTAGTAGTTCTTGACAATAACTGAATTATGGAAAAGCCTGTTAAAACTATACATTATGATTGTAATATATATATATATATGTATAATTAAATACAGTATATGAGTCATCTTTGTTATGTTTTGTCCCACAAGTAACTAAATTATTAAATACCAGGAGGAGGAATGATTAAATCAAATCTGTGAAGGGACAAGAAGCACGTCCATTAATATTAATCTGGACTAAAGAAGACACTCTGTTTTATATAATTTGACATTTTGCAGCATCTAAGGTGTTTCACGATGCTTCCTGGCCTGATTATCCTCATTAGTATTATATCCTCAGCGTGCTTCACTGCAGAATGACTCCTCTCCTCTCATCAGCAGTGAAGCCTCCTCTGCTGCTGCTGTTTGCTGCAGCTCTCACTGACATGCAGAGGACAAAGTGCTGCTGCTGCTGCTGCTGCTGCTGCTGCTGCAGCCTGTTTCTGCCACTCGGCTGGTGATTTTGGGATGAAAGTAAAGATTGAATCCAGCTGCTCGTCTTCGTACTGCAGCACTACAGTCAGCCCTGTGCTATTTATTTATTCATGCACACAAATCCTGTAATGCAGCGTTTAAAAGAAGACATTATGAAGGGCTGACAAGATATGAAGCTGCAAATTAGTATATAAATGTAATTTCAGGCAGTACATAAGTACAAATTTGAGGTACTTGTACTTTATACTCCTTTATACTTCTACTCCACTACATCTCAGAGGTCAATATTGTACTTTTTACAAATCCTCCTCGTCCTTCTGAAGCTAAATAAACTCTTTAAAAAGCCTGTTGGATCAGCTGGAGAATGCATCGTCACAAAGCTGAAAACAGGGCTGTTCTTTAGAGCTACGCTTCAAATATATGATGATCTTATATAGACCATGATGCATTGCTGTAGATTAAACTAGCCGACAGTATATTAAGGAGTTAAAGCTGCAGTAGGCAGAATGTTTATGGCATCATTTAGCAACAATCCCATAATAACCTTTCATCATATTGTAATTCAAGGGTCCTGAGAGATAACTAGACTTCTGCTCCTCCTCATGGCTCTGTTTTCAGGCTTTAGAACATCTAGCCCGTGACGGGAGACTTTGACCAATCACAGGTCATTTCAGAGAGAGAGAGCGTTCCTATTGGCTGTGCTCGAACTTGGCGTTGCTTCAGCAGATTTCACAATGGCTGCGGCGTCACAAACTTTCTCATTTTCCAGCTAAACCGTGCTACAAGATGATTCTGAGAACATCTGAGGAGAGAAATAGGCATTAACGTAACAGAATATTGATTCATATTTGATCAGCGCTGCCTAGTTTGACCGTTTGGTCGGAGTTCAGAGTGATTGACAGCCGGCTCTCATAGACGGCAGATGGACAGCAGACCTCAGATCAGCTCTTACTGCTTGTTTTCCTCCGGTCTGTGAAATCTTGCAGATGCCATTAGGAGCACCGGAGGACACAGAGGACATATGATTTTTTTCAGGTTCATGTTCTACTGTCACCATATAGAGACTGTTTTATAAAAATAACTTTTTTTAATCAAATATGAATCAATATTCTGTTACGTTAATGTCTATTTCTCTCCTCAGATGTTCTCAGAATCATCTCGTAGCACGGTTTAGCTGGAAAATGAGAACGTTTGTGACGCCGCCGCCATCTGGTGAAGGGACGCCAAGTTGGAGCACAGCCAATAGGAATGCTCTCTCTCAATGAAATGACCTGTGATTGGTCAAAGTCTCCTGTCAGTAGATGTTCTAAAGCCTGAAAGCAGAGCCATGAGGAGGAGCAGAAGTCTAGTTATCTCTCATAACACTTGAATTACAATATGCTGAAAGGTTATTATGATGCCAAAAATATACTAACTACTGCAGCTTTAATTTAGGAAATCAACTTTAATAACATCTGACGTCACTCCTTTTGTTTCCAGGGAGTTCAGATAAAACAAATTGAGTCTGGTAAAACAAAGTAGAGCAGACGGAACACGAGACAATGACAATAACTCCATCTCATTTCCATTTAACAGCACAGAGTCCTGATGATGAAGTGAGTTTTAATAGGCGAGGCCTGCCACTACATGAATGTCAGTCATGCTGCAGCCTCATGGAGTTCAAACAGACACGTGCGTCCTCCCCCTGCTGGAGACAGCCGGGAACAGCCGATAATATGAGCTCACACCAGCGATAGGCCCCGCATGAGTCCTGTGTGAGTGTGATCACGTTTCCCTACAAAAAAAAACCAAGCTGTTAATCACGTCAGCTAAAAGCGCCTGCTCTCACATTTCACCTCTGGTCCAATATTTGCATCACGGAGCCTTTCGGTTTAACAGTTTGTGTGTGTGTTTACACTGATCATAGATATTTATAGGCTATTTATATCATTTCTCCTGTGGTGTGCAGTACGGAGCAGAAACTAGATGTTTTAACCCTTAAAGAAGTCTCAAAAGAAGGCGGACTTTAGGGAGGAAACTCATGCAGGAGAACATGTAAAGTGGACAGAAAATGTAAAGTTCTGTACAGTTTTGAGGAACTTTTACACATTTCAGACAGATATATTATGCTTTTTTATTCCACTACAGCTGGAGTTGATTTACAGCTGTCCATCAGTATATAAAGAGTTAAAAAGGAGCTCCACCTCCACCAGCTGTGACACTGAAATGCTGCTTAAAAGCTTAATATTCCAAATAATACGATATATGTATATGATAATATAACTTTTTTCTTACCGGTGTTAGAAGAGAAGACCGATATCATTGGGTGTGGTTATAGCTTAGCTTAGCACAAACACTGGAAGCAGGGTTGTTAGAAGAGAAGATCCAGCCTTGCTGTTTAAACAAAGCTGTTTTATGTGTGTTAAAACAAATAAAATGAGACTTTGTGGTTCAGCGATTAGTTTAACAGGAAATGTCTCGTCATCATGTGTGTTCTGATTGATTAGCTCAGAGGTCAGCGACCTGCGTCTCTTCAGCTCCTCTCCAGTGGCTCCCTGTGGATTTATACACATGGAAATGAATAACTGTTTTTTGTTTATATTTTCATTTTTATTTATCATTGTTGTAGGTCTATGGTACGACGGTACGACGGAGTATTAGGGCCACGTTGAGGAAAAAAAATAAATCTGAGATTTCAAGAATAAAGTCATAATATTACGAGATTAAAGTCAGAAGTTTACGAGAAAAAAGTCTTAATATTATGAAAATAAAGTCATAATATTATAAAGTAGTAATTTTACGTTTTATTTTCTTTTTTCGCGTAAAGTTATGACTTTATTCTCGTAATATTACGACTTTTATTCTCGTAATATTACGACTTTATTCTCGTAATATTACGACTTTATTCTCGTAATATTATGACTTTATTCTCGTAATATTATGACTTTTTTCTCGTAATATTATGACTTTTTTTCTCGTAATATTCTGACTTTATTCTGTAAGTCTCAGATCTTTTTCCCCTCAATGTGGCCCTAATACTCCGTAGTTCATTGTCTCTTTGTCCCTCACTGCATTAGACTGATATACTATATACTTAGACTATAAACTGTGTTACCTTCATCACAATGATCACATGTTTTGCGGCTCCAGACAGATATTTTTTTGCCTAAAATGTCTCTTTAGATAGTAAAGGTTGCTGACCCCTGGTTTGGTCCCTTGTGATGAATGTTTTTGTTGTTTTATGATTTGTTGTCATTTTGAATTGTTATGTGTTTTGTTTTTGTGTCTGCAGCATTGCTAATCGAGATTCTGCCCGTCTTGTCCATGACGCTCGTTATTAAATTCCATTGTATCATTTAATCATGAGTTTAGTATTATCATATCAGTTTCATCTGCAAAAGAAAAAACAGACCAGTGATTACCGAATTTTCTTTTTGTCTTGTGATCCCTTTAACATGAAGCTATGTCTGCTTGCTTTCGACCGCTCATAACAAACATCTGAGCAGCTCAATGGAAGAGCGATTTATCATTTTCAGAAGCCTAAAAAAAGCGCTTTGTTTATTGTTATGTACCAAAATCACCAAGTTAAATAAGTCCTGTCTGTTTCTGATTTTAACGATGCATGTATCGGCCTTAGTGGGATCAATTTAGGCCTGTTTTTACTCCTCTACTTACAAACATTACTAGTGTAAACAAACATTTAAAGGTCCCACATCGTGCTCATCCTCAGGTTCATACTTGTGTTTCTACTAGAACATGTTTACATGCTGTAATGTTAAAAAAAACCTTTATTTTTCTCATACTGTCTACCTGAATATACCTGTATTCTCCCTCTGTCTGAAACGCTCCGTTTTAGTGCATTTCAACAGAATTGCGTTGCTAGGCAACAGTTTGGGTCCATGTTTACTTCCTGTCAGCTGATGTTATTCACATACACTGCAACAGGAATTAAACTGGGACACATTTAGAATGTTTAAAAACCGTGTAATGGTGTAAATATTTGTATATTTGTGACATCACAAATGGACAGAAATCCCTAACGGCTTGTTTCAAACCCGCAATTTCCGAATATGTGTGTATTTCTCAATATATTGAGCATTTTTGATAGTTTAACAGTATTTATAAAGCACTTATTAACCTTCTTTATAATATAAACAACATGAAAATCGTACTTTTTTACAATATGGGACCTTTAACAGCGTCAGAAAAACATCAAAATGTGCATGTTGTTGTATTTAGAGTATGGAAAACTAAAAAATGCATTAAAATGTAGAAAGAAAGAATAAAAAAATCACTATAGAATAGATCAATTCTTTATATTTGAGTTCTTTCGCACCAGAAATGTATTCCACATATACATTACAGGTACTCTACATTAATCACAATATAACTGTCAGTGGTAGAATGCAACTATTTATTTATTTGAAGTACTTTTTGAGGTGTATTTCCAATTTCTGCTACCTGTACCTGTACTATTACGTCACTGCATTTCAGAGGTATATATTATACTTTTTATGCCACTACATTTATTAATAACAGCTAAAGTTACAAATTTAAATTATATTTATTACTACTATACAAAATATATTATTAGTTTATTAAAACATTAAAATGCTTTTCACACCTTCAGTACGTTTACTCAATTACTGTACTTATGTACAATTTTGAGGTATTTAATTGACTATTTCTGCTTCTTTACTTTTACTCCACTACATTTTGAGGGAAATATTATATTTTTTATTCCGCTACAATTATCTGACAAATAAAGATACTATATAATATTATTAAAATTATCCAATATTTCACAAAAAATAAATAAATAAAAAAGGTTTAAATATATGTTTATATATATATATATATATATATATATATATGTTTATATATGTATAGTTATAAATATATATATGTTTATATATATATAATTATATAAATATATATATATATATATAATGTTTATATTGTTTATATTGTTTATATTGTTGTGCTGGTACTTTCACGTCAGTAAAGGATCTGAGTACTTCTTCCACCACTGTACATGCTAATGCATCGGTAATAATAATCCAATATGATTTATGAATAAATTAATTAATAATGTAAGTCTTGCATGGGGGCATTCTGCATAATGCATATTTATTTTTTTCCTGTTCATAGTACATTTATATTATATTATTATTATTATTATTTTATAGTGTTTTGGTACGTGTACTTGAATAAATGCTCTGATTATTTCTCCCACCACTGCAGATTGCATGCAGTCTGATCTTTTCACGCATTTAAGCCTTTTTGTTGCCATGGTTATATAGGTATGATTCATAATGTTAATGAATATTTAAGCTGTATATTCCCACAGGGACTGTGAGACTATTTGGATATAATAATTAAAATCTTAATTCCAGGCATATACTTATGAGATATATTGTCCGTATGTTATTAGTGTTTAACAACGACGTGTGTGTGTTAATATGGCAGCTGTAAAAGAGACTGCATATTTTTAGACCCAGTGTTTGAATGTTGTCATTACAGGCTGATGTGTCTCTACAGTATTTTTAACCCTCGCCAGTATTTTTAACCCTGCATGTGCTTTCAGTGGAAAGCCTGTTCCTGAACAGTCAGATATAAATAATAATAAATAATAATAATAAATAACAACAACAACAATAATAATGATAATAAAATAATAATAATAAAAAACATTTAATAAAAATATCTATCTATATCTATCTATCTATATATATATATATTTGTATATTTATATACTGTATATATATATATTTATATACTGTACTTTATATACTATATATATTTATATACTGTACTTTATATACTGTATATATTATATTATAAAAATATGAATGTTGAGACACAGCATGCGTGTTCCTGAACAGTCAGATAATAATAATAATAATAATAATAATAATAATAATAATAATAATAATAATAATAATAATAATAATAAACATTTAATAAATATATCTAATAAAACTGGATTTTGGGCACTTGCTTACACCGCTAACAATAATAACAATCGCACTTTATATTTACTTGTATATATATATATATATACTTATATATATTATATAATATATTTATATATTTTTTTTCTATAAATATTTTATATATATATTATAATATATAAATATAAATATATTATAATATATATATATATATAAATATTATATTATATTATAATATTATATATATATATGACTGGCTGTTTCTCCATGGCAACGGCCTTTTATCAGAGCTAATCAAAGATAAATTGATTAGCAGATTGACAGAAAATAAATAAGCAACAATTTTAACAACCAATTTTTTTTTTTTTTTTTTTTAAAGTAAAACTTTAAAAAAATACCTTCTGGTTCTAGCAGCTTCTCAAATGTGAATATTTATCTCAGTCTAAATTGAAGCTAGTTATTTTTTACCTGTAAATTTGCCTACATTTTCTCAAGTTATATAGCCTATACTGTAGACTACTTTAGTACAAATTTGAAGTACACCAAACTACATTACATTTTCTTACCAATTTAAGGATTTTATTTTGTATAGTTTAAACCCCCTCCCTCTAGCAGCTAAGCCCCGCCCACTCTCGACCGCGTCACCCGGAAATACGTCACAGCACTGAGGGTAAAAGACGCTCTAACTGCCGTTCCACTGTGACTTTAACATTAAGTTGTAAATGTGCTCTGTGGCAAACTTTAGCCACACCTAGATCCTGTCCCCATTTCCACCAAAAAAAATAAAAATAACACAAAAAAAACTAAATAAATAAAAAATAAAAGCAAAAATAAATAAATTGATTTAATGCAAAAATAAATGAATTGATTTAATGAATTGATTTAAAATTTATTCAAAATGTAAAAATAAATACATTTTAAAATTAATAAAACTTTTGCATTAATTTTTCATTTATTTATTTGTCACCTCAATCAATTAGTATTTTTTTAATTTTTTTTTTAAAAGCAAAACTTTAAATAAAATATCTTCTGGTTCTAGCAGCTTCTCAAATGTTAATATTTTCTGGATATCTCAGTGTAAATTGTATATTTGTGAAAAAAAAGTAATATAGCCTACTGTAAGGCTACTTAGGTACAAATTTGAAGTACTTGTACATGAGTATTTGTCTTTTCATGCCACTACAAGGAGGGAAAATAATTTTAATCAATGTGGCTGTTGATAAAATCTATTTATTCCATAAAAATATCACAAATGTGTAAAGCAGCTCAATATCTCTCCACAACCACACGCGCCAAACTATGTTACATTTTTTAAGCAAGTTAAGGATATTTTGTATATTTCTGAAATATGCTCTCATTGGAAAGCCTGTTCCTGAACAGTGAGATAATAATAATAATAATAATAATAATAATAAAAACATTTAATAAATATATCTAATAAAATGTGATTTGGGGCACTTGCTAAAACTGCTAACAATCCTAACAATCACACTTTACATTAATCATGTTTATTTTTGTTTATAGCTTATTTTGTATATTGTATATTGGTAGAAATTCAATTTTTTTTAAATCCTTATTTTTATTCTAACGTTTTTATCTATTCTTTTGTTATTATACTGTTTGACTGCACCAACATAACCAAAGCAAATTCCCAGTGTATACCTCTTACACCTGGCAATAAACACAATTCTGATTCTGATTCTGATTCTGATTTATATATATATATAATTTTTTTAGAAATATATATAATATATATTTTTTAATATATATACAATATATATATATATTTATATAC
>CAKAOI010027663.1:0-22357 GCA_916701655.1 Sebastiscus albofasciatus
GAAGAGGAGAGGAGAGGAGAGGAGAGGAGATGAGAGGACAGCAGAGGAGACGAGAGGAGAGGAGAGGACAGCAGAGGAGACGAGAGGAGAGGAGACAGGAGGAGACGAGAGGAGAGGAGAGGACAAGAAAGGAGACAGAAAGAGAGGAGAGGAGGGAAGGAGAGAGGAGAGGAAAGGGAAGGACAGGACAGTAGAGGAGACGAGAGGACAGCAGAGGAGAGGAGAGGAGAGGAGAGGAGAGGAAAGGAAAGGAAAGGACAGAAAACAGGAGGAGACAGGACAGGAGGAGACGAGAGGAGAGGAGAGGAGGGAAGGGGAGAGGGGAGGACAGGAGAGGAGATGAGAGGACAGCAGACGAGATGAGAGGAGT
This sequence comes from Sebastiscus albofasciatus, assembly GCA_916701655.1. Lineage (NCBI taxonomy): Eukaryota > Metazoa > Chordata > Actinopteri > Perciformes > Sebastidae > Sebastiscus > Sebastiscus albofasciatus. The sequence continues at coordinate 371 of CAKAOI010027663.1, forward strand.
GGAAAAGAGAGGAGATGAGAGGAGCTGGAATTAGAGCTGCTCGATCATGGCAAAAATCATAACCACAATTACTTTGGTCAATTCAATCAAGATTATTAACCACACTTACTCACTGACTTTGGAAACATCGTGTATTTAGAAAGAACATTTTGAAGACTGCATTTTACAGTTAAATGCATCAATCTGGTGCACTTTGAGAGCAAAATGAAGAAGCTAGATCTATGAACAACTTTGTGCACACACTGCTTGTATAGATATGAATGGTAATGACACGGCAAAAAACTCATTGCCACACTGAGGACAGTGCGTCCCGGTTGACAGTTGCACCAGGAGCAGGGAGCGCCGCCCCTCCCCCAGGTAAACAGAGCACAGTGAGCACTAAGCGGCAAGGCGAGGGCGAGGGGTGCTGTAAAGCACCACCTTCACCACTACAATTAGTCGTGGCGTACCACCAATACGCCTGGCGGGGGGCCAGCCAGCCCCGGGGAGACGTCCCACAAGGGGAGACTTCTCACGAGAGGATCTTCCTCATGAGGGGATCCTCTGACACCAGCGGCTTTCCCCTGACCTGCCAAGCGGGGCCAAAGCGCACCGCTGTAAAGGAAAGGGGTGTTCTGGATTTATGACACAAGACAAAACAAGACTATCTTTGCAAAACAGAATATGGCGCGATAATTTTTTTACTTTGATTATCTTGTTTTCATGATCGTTGGAAGCCTTAATTGTAATTAAAATTTGATTAATTGATTTTGAAGGTACAGCTCAGGTCACAAAACTATCATAACTTAAAATGTGTCCTATAACCCTCCCTTCACACATGCACACATGCAATGCAGGGCCTTCCACTATGCTGGAGTGGGGTCACAGCGAGCAGTATTTCTATCAACTACAATATGTATAATAACATGAAGATCAACATCTTTACTACACATTAAGTGAGGTAATGTTGTCAGTATCACAGGTCAATGAAAATGTGAAAGACAGTGTGTGAATGTTGCCCCATTTTACGTACTCAAACGCTCAATGACTTCTTGATAACCTGGTTAAAGGTATAATCCAGCCTTGCACTTAATACTGAGTAGATGTATAATTTTACAGGAAGACAAGGAGACATGTCAGCCCCAGTAATTTCATTCAAATGATTTGTCCCCATCAATTAACTTTATCAAGTGCCCGTGACAATCCCAACCTCCAAAAGTATCCCAGTTCCTCTGCACCGTGGCCCTCGTCCCTTCTAACTCCACTGTTAGCCTGGGAAAGGTGCTGACAGATATTTTCTACGTCTGTGATGTACAGAGTCTGCAGCCGCTTGTTTTCACCTACCATCCCCTCCATGTCTCCCTCTGTGCAGGTGGTCCAACCAGTAGGAGTCGACACTGTGGTGACAAGGACATTATCCCTCACTGGCGTCCCACCTGCGTTTAGTTGGACATCTAAGCCAGAGGAACCACTGCTGGGAATCAAACCTCAGGTGTTTTTCCTTTTTTTCAGTTGTGGGAAAGGATTTTGTCCCCCACCAACTGTGTTCCCCTGACTTGTGATATAATCAGAAGTGTGAATCAGGGAGACAAATTCACAGGTGATTCTGTAGCTACTTCATATTTAAACTACATTTAATTGATGCTTATGTCAGCTTTATAACTTAGATGGATTCTCTGGCATTCATGCTGCATATACAGCCCTCATTCCCAGGGCGTTAAATAACAACACTTTATCACGGCCCTAGGCGTGTCTGATACCGACGCACATGGGACGCTTTAGCGTCTCTATGAGATGCACCGAGCTAACAAGTAACTACAACGTACAGGAAACCCATCTGCGTCAATATTAGACGCTCAGAGAAGCGGTGACGTAGTATCAAGACAGAAAAAAAAACAAATAGGGAGGGTGGGATGGGTGGTGTATGGGTCCAACAAATACAGGGCTTTCATCCAGTGTCCCCTGTGAAACCAACAACGTCTTTTTTGTCTTTGTGTTCACAACGTTAAAGGTTTAATATGTAACCGTTGTCGGTTCCTGTTTGTAAACGAGCAGCATTCAAAGTTGGTCACACCTCCACAGCTCAACAAGCGAGGGAGAGGGAGAGCAGCAATGGTCAAGCGAGCTATAGATTGACTGAAGAGAGAGAGCGGCGAACAAAGCAGCAAATCAGAGAAATAAAATGTTATTTTCTGATTGTTTCATGGCGGTAACGTTGTCGAAAAAACAAATAAACACACAACTAACTCCACACAACTCTGCAGGAAGGAGTCGAGTTGCCGGATTTTGAATGAATGCAGGCTAGGGATGTGACGGTGAGGAAATTTTCCCACCGGTTAATAAACTTGTGACACCACCGGTGTTACGACTACACCGGACATTTTACAAGAAAAGATGACAGTCAATATATGTAGAGCGCTTATTTCGATCTTTAACGTGAGGTGGCGGTGTGGCTGGCCTCTTCGGTCCAGCTTTGTAAAAAAAAAGCAAAACAGGGCGGTGGGTACGTAATGTAATCAGTGTGTGCCCGACTACCGTGTAACACCGGTAACACCGACTACCGAGACAAGCCTAACGCACACTTCCTGTCTGCTGGCTGTGGTTCAGCGCTGCTCTCGTCAAACTACAGACACACCGATCATAGCTGCACTCACAGCACAGAGAGGAGCGAGGGATCACTGGAACACATGAACATAACACAACCCGTTCTCATCCGTTAAATACGGCCGCTTTGTATCTAACGGAGTAAAGGGAGACTTGTGAGTCGGTATCAGAAGCCGAGGGGCGTGACAAAGCGGCGGTATTTGACCATCTAAATGGGCTGTACACCCTACGTGCTGTTATTGGCTGGAGGTTACACCCCCAGGTGGGACACAAAGGCTGTTTACAGATGCCCAGAAGCATCCCGAGCACAGCAAAATAATAAGAAAAGAGGAAATCCAGGCAGAGGGCTGCAGGGTCTTTGCAGAAACAGACACCACCAGACACTTCTAGTTAGGCAGAAGTGAGAATGATTATTTTTGTTACAGCCTATACATTGTTTTTTCAGTTAATTCGTACATATCAGACCTTTAAATTTCACTTTCACTTTATAAATGTAGTAATTTTAAGCCAAATTCTGATTTTTTTCCCCCTAAACCTAACCAGGTGGTTTTGTTGACTAAACCTAAGCAAATGCTTTTGTAACACAACTTTAACCACGTGTTTACTGATTGCATCATCACTGACAGGTATAGTGTCATACAACAGTATTTTTTCATTTTCACAAAATGAGAAGCATTGCATTGTGGGATTATTAGCAGAAAGTAGTGTACATGCCAGAGAAACCACTTTTTTATTTGGATGTGGGAATGTTTGAGGTCATTATACTGTATAGTGTATATATTTCACAATTCAAATTCATTAATAGAGTGAAAAAAGTGCAATATATAGTAAATAAAGGGCGGTACGGTGGTGCAGTGGGTTCACAGCAAAAGAGTTCCAGGTTTGAAGCCGGCTCAGGCCCTTCTGTGTGGAGTTAGTATGTTCTCCCTGTGTTAGCGTGGGTTTTCTCCGGGTTCTCTGGTTTCCTCCCACAGTCCAAAGACACGCAGGTTAGGTTCATTGTTGACTCTAAATTGCCCGTAGGTGTGAATGTGAGCGTGAACTATCAGCCCTGTGATAGTCTGGTGACCTGCAGGGTGTACCCCGCCTTCGCCAATGTCAGCTGGGCTCGGCTCCAGCCCCCCGCGACCCTGAACAGGCTAAGCGTTTACAGATAATGGATGGATGGATAGTCAATAAGGAGAGAGTTATTTGTTGACAGGATGTCTGCAGGTCTTTAAAAAGTTGTAAATTAGTTTTTTTTCAATTATATTAGGGTTTATCTATTAATACGGCTCAAATTTGAATGTTAATTTCAACATCTGATTTATTTTAAGAGAGATAACCCAGTCTGCCCACCACTTAAATCAACCATCAGTGACAGTGATTATTTTTCTGATGACCACATTAGAATTTACAGCTAACATGACCTTTTCTCAACACACTGTTCAGGTCAGGATGTCATGTTGAGTCCCAAAGGGTTCCATATAGTATGCGGTATGTTCCCATTAAGAGCATCACCCTCCTGTTGTGAAATATTATAATTGTAGTGGCTTGAAGAGTTCTCAGTGGATATCTCCTCTTAAGTTAAAATGATGCCCTTGTTTAACAAAATCACATTAAAGCATTATTGTCTCTCCACTCTCAACTTCCCTCAAGTGTGAAAACTTGCGACGCTGTTGTTCTTTGAGTGGCTTATTAAAAGGCATTCTGGGAAATGTGGGAAATTGCTGACATAGGCATGAATGAGGCAAGTTGTTAAAATATATGATCACTAAAAAGTAAATGATGACACTTCATTACAAAATACTGTAACTCCTGGAAGGCACACAGAAAGTGACAACATCTATCTGAAGGTGAATGTGTTCCTTAATTAACCCTGGGCCAACTTCACTAAATATATATTTAAATATTAGAGCTGTCAAAGTTAACGCCATAATAACATGTTAATGCAAATTTGTTTTAACTGCACTAGTTTCTTTAATGCAACAATGCAATCTCAGTTTTAAAGCTAGAAGAGAAAATACTGGCATCATATGAAACTAAAAAATCCTAAGGAATTGGTACTAACCATGTCATACTAGCTTGTCGCAAAGGAGGCTAAATAATGCTCCAAAATAATGTGGAAAAACTGCCAAGGCCATTTTCAAAGAGGTCCCTTGACCTCTGACCTCTAGATAGAAATAAAAATGTGTTCTATGGGTACCCACGAGTCTCCCCTTTACCAGGGTCGGCGCCAGAGCATTAGGAACAGAGGGGCAATCAACTCTGACAGGGGGGGGGGGGATTTTTTAACCTCACATAGTCTTTATTAAGTGTATAATTAACATTATCATGTTCCACGCATACCCATGTTATTACGTCCACAAAAACAGAGGTTATGAACTAAGTTGCCCAGCGGGAAATCCATTAAATGTTTTGCATTTAATAAACCTATAACATCGGGCCACCTTCACATTATCATGTGTTATGAAAGAAATAAACTATGACAGAGAGGCTCAGGCGCTCATCTACATAGTGTCACTTGTTATGCACACAAGCGAAAACCAAAACCAAAGGTTATAAACTTAGATACACAGGGGTAATGAAATGTTTTGCATTAATAAACCTATAACATTGGGTCACTTTCACCGGTTACACAACTAATTAAAGGATAAACAACATCTTTAAGCCACATCAAGAACCGGTATGCAATTACAACCATATGCACGCTCATCCTGAAAGATATAGCCACAAGTAAAAACCTGCAAATAATGCCACTCACAGTGTAGCCTACTACAAAGCAGGAGAGACAGTTCACCAAGGTGCATGGGTGGATTTACAGTACGAACTCACCACTAGAACAGCTAGAGTCTCCGGCTGTGAGCGCACAATCTCCTCAACACAACTTCTTTCCATTCGTTTTGCAATTTTCGAGCGAGATCATGCCCAGTGGCTGGTCATATAATGTGGATATGGCAGTTGTTTTTAATTGGCTAGGGAGGGGGGGGAGGGGTATTAAGTCCTTCCATTACCAAACTGTATGACTTAATATTACTTATAGCTGTAAAAGTATTTCAGTTTATATTTTTTGTCGGGAGAAAGTTCAGCTGAGGGGGCACAGTGACCCTTTTGGACGGGCCTGGACCCCCCAAGGCACCGACCCTAACACCGACGAGTCTCCACTTTACAGACATGCCCACCTTATGATAATCACATGCAGTTTGGGGCAAGTCATAGTCAAGTCAGCACACTGACACACTGACAGCTGTTGTTGCCTGTTGGGCTGCAGTTTGACATGTTATGATTTGATCATATTTTTTATGCTAAATGCAGTACCTGTGAGGGTTTCTGGACAATATCTGTTATTGTTTTGTGTTGTTAATTGATACATATATACATATATTTGCATAAAGCAGCATATTTTCCCACTCCATGTTGATAAATGTATGATAAGTGAGAAAAAATGTGTGATTAATTTGCGATTAATAGCGATTAATCATGGACAATCATGTGATTCGTCGCGATTATATAATTTAATCGATTGATAGTCTTATTAAATATGTATTTAGGCAATGCTTAAATATGTTATTTAACAGATGAATACTTTAAATTTCTGAAAAACATTTCAGCCACCGATTACAGTCGTTACAACATTTTAAACACAGCTTGTGCTTTAAAGAGACTTCAGTTCAGCGTTTCAGCTTATCAACATTGACTAAAGGAAAAAAAAAAAACCCCGCTGATGAATGGTTTCCAGTGTGTAATATCCCGTGTTAAACACATTGCTACGGTACACACTCATGTATTTGCTCAAGCTGTGTTGGTAGCTATTATACCTTATCAGGATTTCTGCAAAGCAGAAAAGTTTGGTAAGACTGAAAATGAAAAGATGTCAATAATTTGGTATCTGAGACAAACTGAAGCCGAGGCTGGTTCTGTTTTTCATTGTTCAGTATCAGCTCTTGGCTCATTATTGTGGGGAAATGTATTTCATAACATAGTTTTCTCCCAGACCTTCCTAGCTTTCACACCAATAGTCCTCTGATATGGAAGAGAAAGAAAACATATTATTTCAATACTGTATTCATTTTGCATTAAACAAGGCACATTCATTCAAGACATATTTCCAGTCTGTCTCCCCGTGCGCAAATATCCACAGACACACACACGCATGTGAACATATCCATAGAGCGAGGCTGAAAAAACAATTACAGTTTCTCATTAAGGCACTCCTAATCCCTTTATGCAAAACACAGTTACACAAGTACACACAATGAGGAAAAAGAGAGAACGAGGGAGGGGAGGGAAGAGGAGGGAGAGTGAAGAAAAAAAATGGAGCGCAAATGCGAGGAGAATAATTACATATATCATGAAGCCGTCCCTTTTATTTCGGATGTCACTTCTGATGTCACTGGCCGGCTTTGGCGCTAATTTGAATTCAGACCTTTATCAGTCGCCGGCAGCAGATTTTGAGTGACAGCGCCACCAAACGCCTCTCGCCAGCCGTCCTATTGATTTCTCTAAATCCCCAACAATAGCATTTGCATGCTTGTTTCTGTTATAATACAGATATGCCGTTTCGGAAATTAAAGAGCGGCAGGCAGACCAGAGGTAACTAATTGTGTGCCTGTGTAATGAGTGCAGTTTCAATTTGATATAACCCACAGCTTTTCCCCTCGCAGGCCCGCGCTAAGTACTTTCAAGTCTTTGTGGGGAAATAATTGATTTTTGTGCTTTGGGCACAGGGAAAACTATTATGATCTTTTTGAATAATGGCAGCGGGAGGAAAGGCACGTTGAACAATTTAAATTGGTATTAGAGGAGAGGAAGGAAGGGAAGGAGGGCTTGGTGACGGGCGGAGGACTGATAGCGTAGCGGAGTCCTGGATTTGACTGACAGTCGGCAAATGGCTCCCGGTTTGTTGATTACTCATTCTCTTAAGGTGGAAGTGGGGCAATGTGAGGTGTCGTTACGGCAGTAAGTAAAGCCACATTGAGCCTGACTGGCTGGCTCGGGGAAAGGAGAAGATGGAGGGATGGTGAGAGGAGGGCGGTCAGGGTGGTCTGGCTGGCTCGCGATGCCAGGGGGCCGTTAGCGGGCCAAAACAGTAGGTGAATGCACAAGCACACAGGGTGGGGTTGGCACGCCGTCATATAGCTTCAGGGGGCTCGGTGTGTGTGTGTGTGTGTGTGTGTGTGTGTGTGTGCGTGTGTGTTTTTGAACTGGATGGTGAAAATAAAAAGTCAGCATGCAAAATGTAGCTCTCTCCTGTGTTTGTGTCTGTAGATGCATTACACTATGTGTGTCTGTTTGCACCACATGCCAACCAGTCTGATTTATTTGAGGGAAATGTGATTATTCTGGATATCAGTGAGCCACACTGTCTTTCTCTCTCATGACTGAGAAATCCTTTTTTTCTCCGTCCCTGCTCTCTCTCTCTCTCTCTCTCTCTCTCTCTTCTCTCCTGAGGCTTTGTTTCCTTTGTAACAAAAGCAGGGTTTCTTAGTTAATTCGGCATGTTTAAATTTCACACTCTTAATTGTACGCGGAGATAAACAGGTTTCTCCATTGAGGACAAGGGTGGCAGCGGGAGAGGGAGCGGGGGGCTACCGGCTTTACTCTCCTGTTGTCGTTTTACACGGTGGAGGGCAACAACCGTGCCATGTTCTCTCGTCCTTTGAAGCCCACTGGTTCCCCCATTAAAATTACAGCGGCCGTTTTCAATGGCGTTATCCAATACTCGAGGCTTCTGAGTGACAGCGAAGTACAAAAGGAAAAAAGAGAAGACTGGTTTGGGAAGACATACTGTCACCGAGCAATCTTGTGAAGCAGACACACCACTGTACCGCCAACATCAAATACAAGGAGAGCATGTGTACTCACATATTGCCCTAGTTTTTTCCTGTAATACAACGGTGACATGTTTGTTTAATACAAGTCTTCACTGCAGCTTAAGTTGTATTGTTGGTGGGCTACATTTCAAAGCAACACAAGTATTTTACAGAGAGACAATATAGGGCACATTATAGGGGAATTGTCGTTAGCTTTTTGGACAAAAAAATATATTTTTGTAGAATTCAGCAACAATTCCGTATGGCTTCACTTTGATTGAGTTTTTTTTAATTTTGACTGTCTTGGATCATTTAATACAATTAATTAATACAAGAAGAAGTATTTGCATATTTGGTAAAACTAGGGCTATCAATCGATTAAAATATTTAATCGTGATTAATCACATGATGGTCCATAGTTAATCACAAATGATTCGCACATTTTTTATCTGTTCAAAATGTACCTTAAAAGTAGATTTGTCAAGTATTTAATACTCATCAACACGGGAGTGGGCAAATATGTTTATAACAACACAAAACAATGACAGATATTGTCCAGAAACCCTCACAGGTACTGCATTTAGCAACAAAAAAAATGCTCAAATCATAACATGGCAAACTGCAGCCCAACAGGCAACAACAGCTGTCAGTGTGTCAGTGTGCTGACTTGACTATGACTTGCCCCCAAACTGCATGTGATCATCATAAAGTGGGCATGTCTGTAAAGGGGAGACTCGTGGGTACCCATAGAACCCATTTACATTCACATATCTGGAGGTCAGAGGTCAAGGGACCCCTTTGAAAGTTTTTCCTTGCTAACATTTAGCATATGTTTGGAGCGTTATTTAGCCTCTTTTGCGACAAGCTAGTATGAAATGGTTGGTACCAATGGATTCCTTAGGTTTATCTAGTTTCATATGATACCAGTATCTTCACTCTAGCTTTAAAATTGAGCCCGCTACAACCTAAAAAACGCTAATTGCGTTAATGTGTTAAAGAAATTAGTGGCGTTAAAATTAATTTGTGTTCATGCGTTATTATCGCATTAACTTTGACAGCCATAGGTAAAACACATCATATAGTTTCTGAATCTGGCTTACTTGCTATTTTTCACATGTAAAAACACATCTTTGGATCACCCTCATTTCAATATAAAAACATATTTTAAAAAGCCAAATGACTGAACAAATTGAAATCTAAAAGAAAAAATGGTCCCAGTTGAACTCTTGATGTGAAAGCAAACAGTGGGTTGATTTTTAAAGAGATCTCTAATTAATACTGCAGTTAGCTCTTTGAATGAATAAACCTGCTGAGTATTGATTTTTGGATCTGTGAGGTTCTCTGTGCACGTACTGAAAAGCTGTGTCTTTTCAGGGCCGTATGAATACCGGTATCATATCTGCACATGGTAAGCTGGGAGAAAAGGCAGCGAGGAGGGGAAGATGCAGGGAGCGGAGAGACGGCCGCCCCGGGCATGCACAGAGGCTGCAGCAGCAGCCGCGTGCAGGTTGCCGTGTTTTGCCCCGTCGCATCTCTCGTCAATACAGCCCAGATGTGATGGCTTAATACTGTTAGCGCAGGGGTGTGGTTTGACACTGTGACTGTGTGTCTTTGGGATGTGTGTGTGTGTGTGAGGGGTCAACTCATGCAAACAGAAAGGCAGTGTGTGTGCTCCGTGGCCCCCAGCCACCATGTCTATCTCCAGAGTCAACACAAACACACACACAGCAAGACAAGGCCCTGTGTATTGTGCCAGTCACATTGTTTCTTGTGACCCTCTGTCAAGAGTAGGCAGGCTGCTCCGAGGACCAGCAGAAACCCAGAGCAGAACAAACAGAAAGAGATAGGATGACAAACACAACTAATTAAGGTTGTCTTTCATTTAAAACAGAATTTGATATATTCATATGGAAACTCAAAGACAGCATTAGTTTAAGAAATGCAATTAATTATGAGAAAGACACAGACACAGAAAGAATATAGACTTTTATAATGTAAATGCACACACATCATTCTTTACTGAAAATAACTCAGCTCAGTCAGTTCATATGAAATTATTTAAAATAACCAGGGCTGTCAAAGTTAACACGATAATAACGCATTAATGCAATTCATTTTAACACCACTAATTTATTTAACACATTAACGCAACTTTTTAGGTTGCAGAGGGCTCAGTTTTAAAGCTAGAGTGAAGATACTGGTATGATATGAAACTAGACCTAAACCTGAGGAATCTATTGGTACCAACCACATCATACTAGCTTGTCGCAAAGGAGGCTGAATAACGCTTCAAATTTACGCTTAATTTGGTGAGGAAAAACTGGCATGGCCATTTTTTTAAAGGGGTCCCTTGACCTCTGACCTCAAGATATGTGAATGAAAATGTGTTCTCTGGGTACCCACGAGTCTCCCCTTTACAGACATGCCCACTTTATGATAATCACATGCAGTTTGGGGGCAAGTAAAATCAAGTAAATGCAGTGCCTGTGAGGGTTTCTGGAAAATAATTGTCATTGTTGATTGATTTCCAATAATAAATATATACATACATTTGCATAGAGCAGCATATTTGTCCTCTCCCATGTTGATAAGAGTATTAAATAATTGACAAATCTCCCTTTAAGGTTCATTTTGAACAAATAAAAAATGTGCGATTAATTTGCGATTAATCGCGATTAAATATTTAATCAATTAACAGCCCTAAAAAAAATATAGATATATTTTTTTATTATTTTAATAATTAAAACTTGCCTTAAAATGTTTTAAATAACATTATTTTAGCAACACAATATAATTCTATGTGTCTTTTTTCTGTTTTGTTTTCGTTCAATGACTCTATTGTTTGAATTCCCCCGATGTTTTTCAGCAAGGTGCTGAATACAATTAAAAAAAATCAAACCCAGAAATGCCACTAATGTGAGAATGTTTCCTGCTATAAGCCCCGCGGCTCATTAACCAAAGAGATGCTGTCAGCCGCAGAGTGTTTGTGACAGTTAGCAGTGCTGGAAAATTGTGTTCATTTTCACTTGACGGTCTATTCAGCAGCTCTGACACTGCTGAAAAGGAGAGCGCTTTACTCAAAGGCAAAGTTATCGTGATGATTGGCTCAGTCTACTGAGACAATGGTTAGATTTTCTATAATTCGAGATGGAGTCAAGTGAAATGACATTAAGTAAATAAATGAAATTGCATAGTATGCACGAAATGACTGTGGTAATGAGCAATGTTTTGGCCTGTGTGTGTGTGTGTGTGAGAGAGAGAGAGAGAAAGAGAGTCTACAGGAACATTTATGGGAGAAATTGTCTTTTGTAAATATGATAAAATAATGACAGATTTTTCTAACACTTTTTTCTGCTTTCAAAATATTTCCGGGTAATACCCACGTTGGTGTGCCTTGTGCATATATCATCTAAGTTATGATATCAGTGCAACCAGAGTGTGTGTATGGCTTGCAATAGGTACATCCCAAGAGTGTGTGATACAGAATGAGCCACTTCAGAGTGTACACACACACACACACACACACACCGCTCTGAGCACTTGGCCTCTCCCTCTATCCCTCTCTCCTTCTCCCTCCCTCACTTCTCACCCTCTTTCCATCCCCGCTTGTCCCTCTCTTTCTAAATGAACCTCCTCACGCTCACTCCATCTCCCTCCATCCATCCACCTCTCTCCCTCCATCATCTCCCACTCCCTCCTTCTCCTCTCCTTCTCAGGGAAGCGGCGGTGGTTTAATTTAGTTGGTCATAACTAATAGCGGCTAATCTGCGGGCGGGAGTCTGCCGAGGATATTGGACAGTGTCGAGGTTAATCGCAGCCCGCCCGGTTAGCCAAGGCAGACAAGGGAAGGAGAGGGGAGGAGGGTGGAAGAGGAAGAGGTGGAGGAGGAGGAGGAGGAGGAGGAGGGCTTAATTCCACCGAAGGCAAATGGCATGCCGGTTTTTATCTGGGCCCCTGATAAGGGAGCGCTAATACACCGAGGAGAATGGATGCTCAAGGGCCGGGTTCCCCTTATCAGCAAACTTTACAACAGGAGCCCCGGACTAACGGCGCAACCCCCACACCGCGCACAATAAGCACCTCATTTCACCTCTCAAGCAGAACTATCGCCACACCACCACCACCCACCACCCACCCGCCCCTCTTGTACGCCTGCATGCACGTACACACATACGCCGCATCCTCTCCACTTCACTTTTCCTGGTCGCCAACCCCGCCCACCTCCACCTCCTCCTCCGTCGCCCCATCCCATCAAGCCGCAGAACACACACATTTACGTGGACACACACACTTGCACACGCGCTTACATACGCGCCGTTTCCCTCCCCTGCGTCTCTGCAGCCCAGAGCAGGCAGCCACCAGGAATGGGGGAGTATTATGAGCATGGGCTAATTGGAAGATCACTCTAATGCATTAAGAGATAAAATAGTTTGGCTGCAGGCCTAGAGGCAGGATCAGAACAACATTGGAGGAAGCTATCTGGCCCTGTCACACATTTGCAGATTTCCATACTAACGCAGCGAGAGCAATTACCCCAAACACAGAGCTCTGTTGGCGCTACAACACACTCCCTGCCAGTACCACGGCCCCAGGAAATTAGAGGAGGTGTGTGTGTGTGTGTGTGTGTGTGTGTGTGTGTGTGTCTGTGAATAAGCTTCGGCAAGGGAGGAAATTGGCTTAGTGTTGTTTGATTGTGTATTTGTTTTCTGGGTAAAAGAGGCAGGAATTGGCTTTAGGAGGAGTTTGTGTTTTACAGGGTGGCCTTGGGTGTGTCGTTGAGGGAGAGCGAGCAGAAAAGAGCGAGAGAGACACACATCCACCAAAACAAAGATATCAAGACAGCAGGCTAATCAACATGGCTAATAGGGGAACAGGCATCTGCTTGCTTACACCCCGTCTGTGTTGTTTTTCACATGCTAATCACTGTTTGTTATCACCGTCGGTGGGAGGCGTGCGTATTTGTGCGCGAGCGTGTTTGTGTCATCATCCTCTGTGTTCTTTGCTTTTAAAAATGAGGTCCATCTTGTTAGAACTGAGTGTGAGGACTCCTTTTGTTACAACGCATGTCTGTTTTTTAAGTGAAAAACTTCACAAGTTAAGGGGCATTTTTTTGTTAACTGGTATTAAAACGTGGAGTAGATAAAGGATACTAAAAAATACATTTCAGATACTTTGCATCATAGGATCATAACGGACAGTTGCGGTTAATTTCTGTCTTTGGGTATTTCTTATGTGGGAAGCAATTTATTAAAAATAATAAAGTAACAATGCAAATAGTTTCACAACTCTTTTGTATGTGGAATTATGTTAAATATGTTTTTTTAATTTAAATTTAAATTTTGCATTCTTTAATTCTGTTATTCTATTCTGTGTAGGTACATTGAGAGAGCTGCATGAAAACCAGACTCAATTTCCATGTATGTATATACATGGAAATAAACCGGATTCTGATTCTGATGAACTTTTCTTGTTTGGAGCCTCACAACAACATGCTGGTTTGCATCATTAGGACCCGGTATCACCTGTGGGCCTGCAGAGTAGCAGGTGTAACAGGTAGCTCAAAAGTCCTCCTGGAGGGGCTTGTTCGGGTCGAGTCTGTGCTGGCATCCGCCTGCGGGCGGAACACAAGGACTCCCCCGACTCTCCTCAACTAAATGGATAACAGGTCACGGCTGGAAAGAGAAGGTGCTTACGGTCAGAGCGATTTCATACCTTAACCGAGACGAGACCGTTTAGGCACACAAACACACACGGAGGTCTTCGCAGATCCTCGCTGTAGGGTGGGACAGACAACAGCCCCTTAGCGTCCTCAACCATTGTTGTCTATGATTTGCCGTTAAATCCAATTTATCGCTGTTATGGAAATGCATCTCTGCCCTCCGGCACATACGGCGGGGTTTATTCCACATAACCCGCCCATTTATCCATCCCTCATCCCCTTGTTGATTTGCTACGGTGGCACGGCTTAGGTTAATGTTACAGCAGCCTGGGGGTACAGTACAATACAGTGCTTACACATTACTGTGTGTACTGTAAGTAGCAGTCACATAATTACCTGACTGAAAACACTGAAAATCTTTAAAATAATTAACAAAAATGATTCTGGGTGTATAACTGAAATCTCACATAACAATTTTGTGCATGAACTTGCGCTGGTCCACTTGCCCAATTCACAAAAAAAAAAAACACATTTTCTCCCTTTCATCCTGCAGTATCGAGCTATGGAGAAGGGAGCTAGTTTGGTGTTTTATTCACCCAGGTATTGAGCTTTCTGCCTCAAGTCCAATAAAATGGAGGTGAATTGAATTTTATTACATTTAAAATTTACATTTAAAAAAATGATCATCTCTTCTCTGAATCAGTTCAATCCACAGACCTCACTGTGATCCATTTTTATACTAAATATATAGTCCCTATTATAATAATCATTTTCAATGCTGTGAGTGCCACAAAGGGATTTCCACACACTTGGGAAGAAATCTCACAGACAGATATCTCTGAAACTTGGGCATGAAAACCAAAAGTGTTTGCATGAACTGATAACATTAAGGCCCTGTCTACAAGTATCCAGATATTTTTTAAAAACAGATATTTTCCCCTGCGTTTAAAAAACAAAAATCTGTCCACACGACCTTTGTTTTACAAAATATCTCCATCCACACTCAAAAACGACTCCAAACACTCAGCGTAATATTTACATGTCACCACAAGTGAGATCACAAGTTAAGGGGTCAAGGAATTTTGTTACGACCCTTCTCTCTCCCTTCCCTTCAGCTTCATTACAGTCAGTTGGATAACAGTTATTGTTGGTAGGAGGCTGGGATTCCTGTCATCACTCTGCCGTCTTCAACTCTCTTTACATGCATAAATGACGAAAGGGAGGTCATTCAGGTTTCTGTCCATTGCCCTTCTGAGTGCTCCAAACCTCGCCTTCAATCGCCCAAAAGCACATTCAATCACCGTTCGGCCTCGACATGTTTAATGTGCTCCTGCTTTGGCCTCCTGTGACTGTAACATTTTTCAAATGTAAAATAGTAATTAGTCCCAGCAGTGATAACAAAACACAAAAAAAGCCGGTAGTCCGCCATCTTTGTTATTGTTTCTGGCGCATGCTCATTACATGAAGCAACAATGGGCATGCGTGGAATGAGGAGAGGACGTCATCGTTTCCAAAAACGCTCCGTTTTACACGCCCACACAGATACCAAGTAACCAGAGTTTTTTTAAAAATCTGCACCTTAGAAGGCATTTTCAAAAATATCCATTTTTTATGACCCAAAACTCTGTTTGCGTGTGAACGAGAGGCCAAAGCGTAGAGAAAAAAATATCCGTTTTTAAAAATATCTGTAAATGTAGACAGGACCTAAAGATGTGTTTTTATAATGTAGCTATAAACTCACCCTTCAGATCATGAGCTAAATGTGCTCCCTGCACTCTATTTACCTCTCATGTGACACTACACTGTTTTTGTCTAAAAAGGCAGACAGGCCACAAATAATCTAACTTAAAAAAACAAAGGTAAAATACACACATCAACAACAGAGACCCACACACAGAAATCAGACACATAGGCAGACGGTGTCATGTGGGACGGTGGATGTTTTCCCTCCGCCCCCCTGTGCAGTTTGCTAATTGCTCACAGGGTGATATGTAACAACTAGAGCAACTCCCGTCGCAGTTTTCATTTCACCGGGGGTAAACAAAGGCTTGCTCTGTAGACATGGGGAGGAGCTGTGTGTGTGTGTGTGTGTGTGTGTGTGTGTGTGTGTGTTATTGGATGTGTATGCATGTGTCGTGGGTGTGGGTATATAGTCCAAACATGTGTGTGTGTCAGAGGATGCCGAGGTGTGTGATGAGATGCATCGTAAGACAATAAACATTCATTATCACGCACACACACGAGCCACGGGCACTCTGGTTGTTTTCCACTAAGCGAGGCGATTGGTTCCAGGTGTCAGTGAAAGGCAGCGAGGCCAAGATATGTGAGATAGCTGCTGTCTGAGCAGAGGATTTCAAAGTGTTAGGATACGCCGCTACACTTCTAACACTTCATCCGTCTGTCTCGTTCACACACACTCGCACAAGGATACACACACACACACACACATCAGATCAATACAGACTAGGACGATGACACTGAGATGCTCAATGTGAGGCCAAGAGCTTTTTTCTATCTGTCTGTCTTCGCTCCAATCTCTCCTCTCCTCTCCTCTCCTCCTATTACCTGCCTACTCCCTTTCTCTTCCTCCCTTTTTCCTTGGCCGGCCTCTGCAATCTTCTCTTCAAACAGTCCACCCTGGAGCATTGTCTCACCTCCACTTGTCTCCTCCACCGCTTCCTCCCCCCGTCCTCTCTTCCTCTGCTCTCCAGCCGTCCCCTCCCTCCTCATTGTCCCCGTGAAACAATTGGCAGATGTAACATTTAATTACGGCGGTATCTCCTCAGGCGCTGTCGAGGCAGAGCGAACCTAACGCCACTCAGAGCAAAGGAGGAGTTGCATTACAATTTGCCATGAAGTGATTTATTCGTCGAACAAGGTGGGAAGGAGGGGGTGTGTGGGTGGGGGGGTGAGAACCAAACAGGAAAGGTAATTTCTCGATACTCGCTACAAAAAGGTCAAATGCTTTTTAATGACTGTGTTTTCTGATAATGCAGAATGGAGTACTGCGGCGGCTACAGTGCTGGTGTGTGTGTGTGTGTGGGGGGGGGTGACAGGCAATAATAAAGTTGCAGATTGGTATCACATTGCGACGTTTTAATGGAGTCTCGTGGCTGAGGACTTCATTTGCAGCAGTGTCCGGCCCCCTTGCCTTTCCCTCGCCGCGACTGTCAGCGTGTGTGATTTCTCTATTCCAGACGGGGCCTGTCGTTGTTGTTTGCCATCAACGCCAGCCAATTTTAAGAGAGCAAATGAAGTGCGGCCCATTAAATGTCGCCATTCACACAGTCATCGGAGGTTATTGAATGGTGATTAAAACAAGAGAGAGAGAGAGAAGATATGCGAACAAACTGAAAAGAGCCACGTGGCTCTGATACCTGCGCATGCACGGAGGGCAGGGAGGAGGGGGAACGGGGGAAGTGAATAAAAAGAGAAGGGAACTGATAAGGACAGAAGGGGTGGAGTTAATTAATGAAGACGACAGCCGTGCAGTAACCACAGTGAAGACATCCAGCCTACAGTCAAACTAATTTAGATTCCAAGGCCCCCTCGCGGAAAGGTCAAATATTTTAGCAGTCAAGTCCTTTTCGCAGCATTCTTAAAGTACTCCTAAATTCCTTTATAATAACTTCTAATACCAGTTCATTTTTCATTTAGCTATCAAATAACACCAGTATCTCCGGATTCAGCCAAGGTGAAACCAGAAAAATGTTGCAGCCAGTCTTGATATTCAGCTTTTTTTTTTTTATCCCACATGAATGCAGCTTTAACCTTGACGACAATTTGGAACCATTTTTTGCTACTTTGGGAAGGCACAGTTATATTTATCAGCATGAAGGACTGATCCTCAGGTTTGAATGTAATGTTTAGGTGCAATCTATATTTTTGCATCATTGTCATTTAGAGCAGTTGGGATCTATATTGTTAATGGGATGTGATTTGACAGTTTTGAAATATTATTATATTTTGAAATTGACTTCTCAAGCCATAGTATAGATATGGATGCACCGATACCGGATCGGATTTTGTGCCAATACTGACTCAAAAAACTGGATTGGGTATCGGTGACAATGGGGTGGATTGATTCAATTCAGTAATTGAGTTCATGTTTAAGGGTTGACCAATTTGATGCATTAAAAAGGTTTACACTTAATTGTTATTCTGTTAATTTTGAATATTGTTTTACTAGGGTGCTGGTGTACGATTTATTATTTTCATAATAAATAACAATCAGGAAATTTGTATCTATGTATTTTTTATTACATTTAGTTTAACAAAGTTAGTAAAGCAATGTTTAAGTCAAGCCTGATGTCGCTTTACATATAAAAGAATGATCGCATACAGCTTATTAATTAAACACTATATCAGAGCGATACTCGGTATCGGCCGATACCCAAAGCCCAGGCTATCAGTATCGGTATCGTGACTGAAAAAGACAGATCGGTGCATCCCTAAGTATAGTATGTGTGCACAGAGTGTATGACCACTTGGAGTTTCACCAGCACTAATGCTATGTATGCATAAAAGGAGCCTTTTAAAACTGATGTGGTTTTAATTATAGCTTTGCTTATATGCAGCAGCATGGGCCATGTATTTGTACCGAATGTGGCTCCATAAGTCCGCAGGAATTATCAGTCTATTGCTCAACATCCCCCCCACCCCCCTTCAAACACACCCAAGTCCTGTTTTGAAAATTACATAATTCGCCTTATTAATGAGCGTGAATTGTACTCGACAATTAGAGATGGGTGGAAAATGTTAAGTTGGGTGTAGAGAGAAATGCTTCCAATTACACGGCGACACGGGGCCTTGTACCTTCCCAGCCTCCACCGCCGGTAATTAAATCCGCAAGCTTCTTAACGAGGCAGCCATGAAATAAGAGTTGAAGGGTTAATGCGACTATCATTTCTCCCAGCAGAACGACTCCATGAGGCTGCGCGCACACACACACACATTAGCATAAATATCTCCTGTGACAACACACGGAGCATCCTCATGCTTTGGCTCTACCTTTTACGGTTCTTGTGTGGACAAATTTTAATTTTAATTATTATTATTATTATTTTAAAATATATTCACCTGCAAATCACATTACAGGCTACAGCATATTTTCCGCAGACATGTGTCTCTCTACAGAGCTGGGCTAAATATTTGTCCCCAGTGGCATAACGTTGGTTCCCTCCTCTGTTACCTGAAGAAGAAGAAGAAGAAGACGAAGAGGAAGCTTTCCTGGTTTCCTCTCATCCCGTTTGATTGTGGTATTGTTCACCAGGTTTTCCCTCCTGTCTAAGAACATGCTGTATCCTACAACTCTGACAATTGCTGCGCAAAATTACGCACCGTGGAACAATAAGGCACAGAAGCCCGGGAGTGTGTTGAGATGATGAGGAGCTGCTGCTCCTCTCTTCTGGATCTGCTGCGGAGGGAAATAAACCCGCCACTGCAAGGCCACCCTTTTAATTTAGACATTTGGTTAAAAAGAAGAACACATTGACGAAGTGGTTACGGACACAAGTATGAAAAGGACTGGAAATTAGCTTGTAACAGGAAACCCTTTCACGCTATTCATTACACCTTGCATTTGACAAGCTCTAACAAGTAGCATAATACCAGCACAGCCAAACGAGCTGCAGGAATTAGTTCACATATTTGGGGACTGCTTCTTCTATTTAGTAGTTGAGATTAAACAGTGATTTATACTCCGAGGCTTTCTTATATATCTCGCATATTCTCTTGTATTATTGTTTCATTTCTGGGCCTCGGTGACATCCGAGGAAGCACGCGCTCTTTGGCTATTTGATCATTTCGTTAACTTTTCACCTCCGTTCAATATCCTGTCAGGCGGCTGAAGGCTGTGCTTACCTTGTGCCATTATCAGCAGCAGCCCGTGACTTATTGTAATGGTTCCCTTCAATCACGGGAGGATGTATTTGAATTCATAATAGCGGCACAATCTGCGTCTGATCTGCAGCTCGAGCGGAGCGGGGGGGTGGTGGGGGGAGCGCGCGGAGCCGCAGTGTGCGCTCACCCGCACTAATGGAGCGAGCGTCTCACCGAGGAGACACTGACAGCAGCACTCCAGCGCGCGCGCGTGTGTGTGTGTGTAAAACACCTATATTAATGCGTCAATTCTTTTAAAAAAAAATATTGTTTTCTTTGATGTTAAATTAATCGGATAATATTCTGATTATTTTAGGAATTTTGATGTCCAATTTGTCATAAATTAATAATTATTTTAATAAATAAAAACTGTCAAAACTGCTCCGGAAAATATCATCTTAAAAAAATGATTTAAGATACAATAATTGACAAGTAATAATCGTTATTTTGCGTTTTTACGCGCGCACAATGCATATTCCCCATTAGGAACCATATGCTTTTTTTTTTTTTTTAACTTCCACATTTCCACTCCATCATATAAGGTCTGCACTGGCACCTAGAGATAGTTGCATAATCCGCTGACACAATGACTTTCCCATTATTCTGTTTGGCCCCTGTAATCCTCTGCTTCAGGAGGTCAAATCTCCCAAATTCTCCGGTCTCGGCCTTTTTTTTTTACGCTGCGCCGCCAATTATTGATACCTTCTTCCAATAGGCGATGGGTTTCATTTGTATTTCATTCATCCCGAAATGACCTGAGAATGTGTCAAAGAGCTGACATTGTTGAAAACCAGCGATGTGGTGAAAGCTCATCATCGCGCCGGCCCTTCAGCTTTCTCCTGTCCAATAATTAAAACACTGTTCAAATATCAATGTCCCGCGAGAAATGAGCACGCTGCTCCTCAAATAAAAAAAAAAATGGGCCACGGACATAAAAGATATATGAGGCTGTTCACGCTTTTATAATTCAGTGAAAAAAATGGAGTCTGTTCATGGTAATGTGATTTAAGGTATTGGTGCTGTCTAATTTCTGTGTCCCTGAATATATCCGCGGTATTCGACCTGCATTGAAAATGACCTTCAGTGTCTGACTCTGGCACAGTGACAATGTTACCGATGTCATGTGGAAATATGATTTTTACAAATAGCCTGCTGGGCGGTGTTTTCTATCTTAGTAAAGGTAAGGTATCCCCAGCTATTCCACTGCGTGGTTTCATTACTCTGTTGGTTTAGTGGACCTGTAAACAGTGCAAGCTGATCTGGTATCTGTAGCTCGCAGCATCGCCTGGGCCAGACACAAACACATTCCTTTTAATGAGGCACAAGGATTGCCTGCACAGTCCTCCACTCCAGACCATTAATATTGTATTGTTCATATCATGAACTCCTAGGTTACAGCGAGCATGCATTTTTCATTGCGATAATCCTTAATTATTTTTATGCACCCTTAATCTTTCATATAGTTTCAGTGTTTTGCTTAAATATTTAATGGCATGATGATGCGGCTTGTCTTTCAGGACTCGGCTTTCTCAGTCGAGGGGAGAGATGGAGAAGAGGTGGTGCTGGGAGAGAGAGAGAGAGAGAGAGAGAGAGAGAGAGAGAGAGAGAGAAAGAGAGAGATGAGGAAACGGATTTTAACGCCTCTCCCAATATAAGCCTCCTCGGCGCTGTCTGGTTGAGTGACTAGGCCTCCAGTGGAGACGCTGTTTTAATTCACATCAACACTGACCTCATTCAAAATAATCCTCTCTCCTTTAATCGCTTTTATTCTGGAGCTGCAACTCATTTCTTCATATTTAACTGCAAGCGAAAATAGATGACACACAAAAAGGGAAATAACTTTAAATAACTTGACTCTGTTCATTTTTGGATTCTTATAAATGATAACAAAGAATAACCTTAAATAATAATAATAATAATAATAGTAATTATTATTATTATTATAATTATAATGATAATAATAATAATAGTAATTATTATTATTATTATCATTATATTTATAATGATAATAATAATAATAATTATCATTATATTTATAATGATAATAATAATAGTAATTATTATTATTATTAT
>CAKAOI010027665.1:0-23015 GCA_916701655.1 Sebastiscus albofasciatus
ACACGAAAGGGTGGAACTAAGTACAACCGAACGCTGAATAAGACATTTCAGGCAACAATGTTGGGTGCGACCTGTCAATCACAAGGTAGCCACGCCCTAAAGCCTACCCTGCTTTATGGTCTATTTGGCTCTAAATGGGACCATAATTTACTAAATAAACATCATGCTGTATTGAAGAAGACTTGAAACTAGAGATTGAGACCATAAACTCATGTTTACAATGTTTACTGAGGTAATAAATCAAGTGAGAAGTAGGCTCATTTTCTCATAGACTTCTATACAATCAGACTTCTTTTTGCAACCAGAGGAGTCGCCCCCTGCTGGCTGTTAGAAAGAATGCAAGTTTAAGGCACCTCCGCATTGGCTTCACTTTTCAGATCCGGAGGTTGCAGCATACTTCCACTAAGAACTAGTCAGCTTGGCTTGCTAATCGTAGCACTTATTCCCATTAGACGCAACTCTTTGTTCATGTTATTTAAAACCTGCTGAGTCATCAGGAGCTCCTGCACAGGACAGAGTTGTGTCCATCAAGCATTATCAAAGGAGGGGGTCTAGCTAGTGTTAGCTGTCTTATCTTTTATGGGCCCAATTGTGCTGATAGCAACTGACCAGACTGTCAAAACTAAAAATCAGCAGGTAGACCTGCTCTCAGTACGCTACCCCGTGATCCGAATGAGTAACGATATAAGTCAAAACAGTTAGTTTAAGTCTGTCATGTTGGTCAGTGTCTAATATTTGATTTGACCCGGTGCACTGTGGCTGTAAACACACCATCACTAGCTAATCTCAATGCTGATGTTCAATTTCCGTGATGGAAAGCATGCTTTCCCTGGCGGCTCACTTAAACACACTTGCCCTTTCAGCCCCACTTACCTAATAGCTGTCGGCACATTGATCAACCCCCAAGCTGTCTGTCACCTCCTGTGTGCCCACCCCGAGCACTGATGAGCGCGGACAGACAGCGTCTCTCGCGCAAGGTACCGGGATCCGTGACCTTTTACAAGTTTGGACCACAATTTACCGCAGATTAGCCAAGTCCGACATGTAAATTATCCGGAGAAAGGGCAGTAGAATCAATTTCTCTTTAGTTTAGATGTTACTGTATCTTCTGGGAGGAGAGGCAGCGAGACAGAACAGAAAACAATTATGAAGATTTAAAAGCAAAACGAGGAGGGAGATGAGCAAAACCAAGAGAGAGACATGACCTTTTTTAGTTTGAAAAATAAAGTGTTTGGGTCTTTTAAGAACCGTGGACGAGTAATCATTATTCACAATTGTTCAGAGCCAGGAAGGAAATTTGCGCACTGATGGGCTGTGGTTTTCTATAAGTTTTAAAGTTTTTATCTTCGCTACAATGTATTTTCTCCTATTTAAGTTAGTTGAATATGCAGCTATGAGCACAGACATGCTTTCATGTCTACATATACTCTCCTCCTGCATCACGCCAACTCCCAGTTTTCTCCTCCTTCCTCTTTAAATGTTCCGGTTAGGTCTGGATATCAAGCATTGATATGCTCTCGCCGATGGCACTATACTTTTTAAACCAATTAGGTGGCCTCTACCTCCCAGGACATCACCATTGACAAGTAGCCAATGTAATTTCCATAACAGAGCGATTGGCACCCTCAAGGCCAGTCCCACAACATTAGGGAAGGCGCTGCCATGCATCTTAGCATTGTTCTCCATTTCCTCGTTGGGAAAGTCAAATCATCAACAAACCAAAGACTTAAATGTCTCAAAAGATCAGAGTCAGCAAAGTTTTGAGCTTTAATTGCCGGCCCGTAATAATGTTGTAACTCATGAGTGGCTTGATGCTCATTACTTTACCAGTGGTGTTTCTCAAGGACAATTACCAGTTCCCCTTCCTCTCCCAGCGTCTGAGAACACCGTGACCCCATATTACAACGACGCAGTGAATCAGCTTTATTGGATTACCTCCCAGCCTTGACCCCGCCTGTCTGAGGGGGAGGAGACCATCTCAATGTGGGAACTCATCTCCCACTAAACTGCTTCAACCTGCCGCCATGCTCCAGTAATGTATGAGATCCTGCGGACTCTCCGGGGGTTGTTTATGTTGACCTCTGATCAGGCTAAGTTGAGATAATGGATGTAAAAAAACCTCCAAATGAGAGGACGTGGAAGAATTATGATACAGCGGACACATATTTAATCATTAAAGAGGATTAGCCATAGATACTAGTCACTATTTACAGGCCATTTTTAGCTACTATACTATGGATGTATTGATGATTTAAGCTTGCATGCATGTCCTGAAGCATTGAGGCATTTTTTGTCTTTTTAATTGAGATGAAAATGTTGTGCTATTAAGCAATGACCCTGTAATGGATCATAAGATAAATCTTAGGTCATGAAATGATTAACAGAATATGAAAAAGAAAAAAAACAACTTTTTTTTCTCACCAGAAAATCTATTATTTTCCTTTTCCTGAGCCTGTAAAATGATTCACATAAAACAATCGTAAAAATAAACACAATTCTTTGCAGTAGGCAGCATGTGATGGAGGGTTGCACGTAGATATTGCTGTGTTTTAAACCCTTGAATTAATTTGCTTTTGATGTTTTGCGTTCCTGTACTGTATTCCTTTGGAGCATTGACCATGCCTATTCTCAGAAATGAAATTGCAGGCATGTGTGGGTCAAAAAACAAAGACTTTGGTATTCGTATCCTGTGTGAAGCCAGACATCAATGTTGATTTATTTGTCATGTAACTTCTGTACTTAAGTAACGCCACTTCTGTAGTTATTTTAACCGAAACATTGACTTACTTAAATACGGAAGTTACGTAAAAAATAACGCCACTTCCATAGTCATTTTAATCCAAATGTTGACTTATTTGTCACGTAACTTCCGTACTTAAGTTACTCCATAGTTATTTTAACCCAAACTATGATCTTTTCCTAAACCTAACCAAGTTGTTTCCTTTGAAAACGGAAGTTTATTTTGAAAAGACTAGAGCA
Organism: Sebastiscus albofasciatus; assembly: GCA_916701655.1. Taxonomy (NCBI): domain Eukaryota; kingdom Metazoa; phylum Chordata; class Actinopteri; order Perciformes; family Sebastidae; genus Sebastiscus; species Sebastiscus albofasciatus. The sequence goes on from CAKAOI010027665.1 coordinate 2,980, forward strand.
GAAATTCACATGTTGCTGGACATTCGTAGGAAATCGCATGCAAAATGAGGAATAATTTTTCAAAAGATAGCATACAAACCGTTGTATGAGGATATGTTGACTAAAGTCGACCCTTTTGTCATGAAATTGTCATGAAATGTCATGATTCAAACTTGCCTCTCTTCATGGTCACCGCTGCCCTTTAGAAAGCCTGCAACGCGTTGCATTCCCAGGCCCAGGCCACCACATGAATAGATGGCAAGAGATGCTATCACAAACATTTCAACCTTTTTGAAGTATCAAAAGCCTGCCTAAACATGCCTGAACATGCGGCTGAATTACTTAAGCCTGTCAAGACCCCTCTGATGTCCTTGATGGGATGTGATATCCATGTAATCAGTCCCGAATGGATGCCTCATGCTCAGGACGCTCCTTGCATTGTAATTTCTATAGATATATAATCAGGGTGACACAGACAGCGGGACAATGGGGGAGATGAATGTGCAGCATATGGAATTTTACATGCTTTGTCCCTTTTTAAACATCTGCTTTGTGATAAAAGCGTGTCTTATCTGTGGTGGTTGCTGCGATAACGGGGTACTATGTTAAATCAGTCTATTGGTAAAACACTAAAGGGACTTTTAAAGGCAGCTTTTCTGTGATTGATGTGAAAGATGCATGATTTGAAAGGGCAGAGGAGGTATATTATTTTGACTGAGAGCAATCCATCAGTCAGCGGTGTGAAAAAAGAGCAAAATAAAGCAGAAAAAAAGACCTCCTATTAAAGAATAAATTGAGATTAGTTTAATCAGAAATGTCAAAGCGTCCTTGTTCACTATGTACGTCATGTTCCAGTTTAAAAAGCACAAAAGTCCTTGGCACGCAAACATTTAGACAACCACATCAAGACAAACATTTCGCAGCCACATAGTCACTGAAAAAGAGCCTCTCTTTAACACTGGTCAGGACATGTCGCTCTGCAACTGACACAAAACCTAAAAAACCTCAATTGAAAATCATTTCAAAACAGCAGGAGGCTGGTGTAACAGACTTCTAAGGCAGCAGCAGCGGCAAGAGCTGCTGCATCCACAGTCTCCGGCTCTTCAATTGAGGCTCTCTAGTCACGTAAGGTGCGTGGGCGAGTGAAGGCTCTGGTTTCTATGTCTTTGCCGGCCTGTCGGTTTCATCAGCGGGTGCACCGCTCTGTTACTCGACATCCTCCTCCAGAGAAGACACCTGCTGTTTTCATCTTGGAATCTCATGTCGGTCTGTGATCAATCACTCCCTGTCAAGAGAAAGCAATATTGATCCATAGCTGTAGTGTTTGGCTGTTCTGAGTGTGTTGGTTGCACCGCAGCCCTACAGTACTTGAGTTGTTCATCGTATGCATGTGGTTTTTCCTGTTTCAGTAACGGCAAAAATATCAAGATTGTCGTGCGTAGGGAGCAAAAGCACCTTTCAGTGTTGCTGCCTTTTTTAACAAACCGGCGCCACTTTTCCCTGTAACTCTTTTTAAGTGTAAAGATAGACAAATGTGTGATTTCAGGTAGCGCGGAGCTTCAGATGTGCCACCAAAAAGAAAAAGAAAGTAAGGGCGGCCCTTAAAGTGGGCGACTTCTCTAGCTAATGGTGCTGTCAGTGGCTAATCACACTGTCAGCTACCATTACCGTTAAGGCGTCCATCTTGTCTCTGTATGCCTCTTTAGCCTGAACTTTAAAACGCTTGAATTCTTAGATGGACACAATTACACAAACCTTAGAGCCCTGGCCTTTTTTTCTTTCAAATCTCCCTTGAGAAAACTTTACTATATTAGAATGCATCTTTTGCAGGTTATCTCTCTCTTTTGATTTGCAGTTATTTTGGTATTGTCGTTTTTTTTTTCTTTGCATTGCTCCGCAGGCACTCTCTATGTCAGTTAAGTTATAGGTTTTAAATGATACTACTATTAGCCCCTGTGGGGATGCATTTGTCCCATGCATTTGACCCTTCCTCGCTATGTAGGAGCAGTGTGTAGCCACAGGGCAGCGCCAAGGGAGCAACTCCAGTTCTGAGGCCGGCGTCTTGGGTCAAGGGCAAAGGCTTTAACATTCATCTCCTTAGGGTGGAAAGAAAACCCCATAGACACGTGGAGGACACGTGACCCCCATGCAGGAAGGCCCGAGCAGACCTCACTGAGATTTGAAACCCAGGCGCTTATTGCTGTGACAGTGCAAACCAACGAGCCACCGTGTCTGCCTGTCGTATAGGCTACACATATAAATGAGGAGAAGGACGATGTAGTAACGGCCTCCTGTGGGCGGTTATGGTGTCATCACAGTTGACAATCAGCGTTTTCATCAGAGATCTGTGTGTACATGTGTGTGTGAACGATAGTGAGAAATGAAGTGTGAGAGACAACATGGATGTAATGATTTTTTTTTTCCATTACTGACTTAACTGTCCATTATTCTGTTTTGATTGATTGATGAATTGTTTAGTCTATAAAATGTAAAAAAAAAAAAAAAATCCTCACAGTTTCTTAGAGCTCTAGGCGATGTCTTCAAATTGCTTGATTCGTCTGACTAACAGTCCAAAATCCAAAGATATTCAATTTGTAATTCTATAAAACTGAGAAAAGAAGCAAATCTTGACATGTTGTTCAACCCTTTTGGTCCAGCTTGAAATATCTCAGCAACTACAGGATGGAATGTAATGCAGGTCAAACATCAGTTTGTTTCAATACTTTGCATTATGACCAATAACCTGCAAAATGAATGACCTCAGCTGTAGTCTGTTTAGTGTTAATTAGCAAATGTTAGCATGCCAACACTGAACTAAGATGGTGGACATTGTAAACATCTTATCTGCTAAACATCAGCATGTTGGCATTGTCACTATGCAGGCTCATACACTTACACACATATACAAAAGTAATACACTGTCATTTGTATATATCCCACAAATTAATTTTGTGTTTAATCCACGTAATTGTGAACCAGGAAGTATAAAGAGCGACACACGCAGGGAGGAGGTCGGTGTGGCTGGATAGGTAAAAAAGCCCAGGAAGTTGCTGTCCATATCCGGTGTGAAACTAGAAGTCAACGTTGATTTATTTGTCACCTAACTTCCGTACTTAAAGGTGCTATTGATAACATTTAGCCACTAGATGTCGCATTCACCCTCCCCGGTTCCATTACATTCACTTCATAACAAGTCGTTGCCAGGCACTTACCGTCAATCTCAGCAATTTATTTTTTATTTTTTCCACACTAACTGACGACACAGAGATACCACGTGATACCAATGTTGTTTTGCCATTGGCTCACAAGCCTTGTTAGAAGCGGGAACCAAACATCAGATATCTTCCACAGAGATAAACAAAACATTCATTTTGGACCTGCCAAAATTTAGAAAATAATAATAATAGATTGCATTTAAAAAAAATCAATTATTATTAATTAATTAATTAATCATAAAAAAAAATTCAGGAAAAGCCGTACTTTATTCGTCACCTTTTTTAAAGGCTATGTAGATGTATTATTTCCAAAAATATTTGTCTACATAAAAATGTTATCAATAACACTTTTAAATAACACCACTTCCGTAGTTATTTCATCCCAAACCACAATCTTTACCTAATCCTAACTAAGTAGTTTTGTTCCCTAAACCTAATCAAGTTGTTACCTGTGAAGGAAGAAGCTTATTTTGAACAGACTGCATGTAACAAGCGGAAATTGACATGTGTGGACATTTGCAGTAGGAGGCATGAAAAATGAGAAATAACTTTTCATAAGATATCATACGTATGAGGATATATTAAACTGTGAGCAAGTTAGCATGCTGACATTTAGCTCCTCACAGAGCTGCTGGCATGGCAGTAAACTCGTAGTCTTGTTGCTTAGTAAAAGTCTTCATTAATTATCAGAATTGTTGAATAATTTTCCGTCACTAAGCTAATTGATTATTGATTAATAATTAAACACTTGTGTGTTTCTGTGCATCTGTGAAGGATGTTTGTGTGTGATCTTTATAATTGTATATATAGGTGCACTGTACAGTTGTACACAATGTATTTTGAAAACTTTTTTTCACATTGTTATCACTTCTTTTATTGCAACTGACATAATACTTTAATGTAATATCCCAACTTGTCAGTACTAACTGGCTACCTTTCCCTTAAGGATACTGCAAACATTGTCCCTTAGCTCTTATGTTTTTTAACAGTGATTGATGCATGGCTGTTAAAAACTGTATTGAATCCTCAATTAGTTAAATCAGATCAACCAAGCCCACTTTTTTGAGGGGACTGTGTGTCAGATTATTCTGCCCCTCGTACGCCACATCAAAGCAGCTCGTAAATAGATTCCTCCCCCGAATCCATGCAAATCAAACACAGCGGTTGTTGTTTGTCAGCGTGCCGACGTTTGTGTGCTCTTATTAATCTCTGTAATTTCAACAGACATAAGTGGGGATGCTATCGTTTTTGTGTCACGGGGCTGAACGCTGGAACATTGGCTTATTGGTTATGGTTGAATAATTCATTTGAACCACAGGATTGCTGCTTGGCTATGTGGTCCATGTCAATGACTGTCTGGGGGCTGACGGGCCGAGTGCTGGGAACGGTACAATGATGGGAGAGGGAAAATGATCCATGCTCTCTCCGCTAGCTTGTCTTCATCAGCAGAAATGCTACACTTGTTTTTTTTCACCAGCACGATGGATCTTGGCCTTGATCCAGCATCGCTTTTTTTTTTTTTATCCACAACCATAAAATATTTCCAACATGCTCAGATATCCTCTGATGAATTGATCTCTACCGCTGCGGCAACATAGTAGTATGTCATAATGATGTGTGTTTTGGTGGAATTGATCATCTCAAACTGCTAAGGCGAAGGCAATTTATGCCAACCGCTTGACAGTAGCATGCATCCAAAGGTCTTCTCTGCACAGGAAAAGTTCCTGACAAGGTGAAACTGTCATTGTCTTTGAGATGAAACTTCGATTATGCTGGTTTCTTTTCATACATTCTCACTTTTGACAGCCGATATGCTAATAAGGAGTCTTGGAATTAAAAGGCAAAATTGTCTTTTTTGTCACAGTAGCTTTTATTTGTTATTTCATCATAAATATATTTGGTTCCACCCTCTAATAAGGCACCTTGGATACAGTGTTTTAAAGTAATTCATGGTTTTTTAATGGTTAATAAATGCCTTTGTAGGTCAGATAAAAGCAGATCAATATTTTAGTCATCAGGAAAAATCTCTCTCTTGCTGGTGAGTTATCAGTAGTCATGTGGTCATGACTTTCTCACGTTTTAATGGGCCATCAAATCTGTATTTATGAATGTTACTAAGTCACTAATAACAACAGCAATTAAGTCAGTGGTACAGGTTGTTAATAAATGGACTTTGGTCCAGGTTCTCCATGCTGTTGCACATTTTTAGAAGGTAAGTAGTCTAACAGACCATTGAGGAATTAATTAAAGATTTAGCTAAAAAGAACAGAAGAATACGGTGACTTTCTTGAAAATCATTATTTGTTTCTTAATTTTTAATGAAAAATGCCAAAAACTTAGGGCTGTCAATAGATTAAAATATTTAATCACAATTAATCACATGATTGTCCATAGTTAATTGCGATTTATTGCAAATTAATCACATGCATTTTATCTGTTCAAAATGAGGATTTGTCAAGTATTTAATTCTCTTATCAACATGGGAGTGGGCAAATACGCTTGCTTTATCCAGATGTATGTATATATTTATCATTGGAAATCAATTAACAACACAAAACAATGGCAAATTGTTAGGAAGCCTGACCAAAGTGGCTTAAAGTGTAGGAGGCAGACTAGGGAAACATTGTCCAGTTGAAAAAAGAAGGTGTTTTATTTACAATGCTCATGACAAATAACTTAACCAAAGTTACCAGAGTAACCAAACTTCACATGCACACATCTACACGCAGAGATCCTTCCCCGTACCAGCCCAAAACAACTGGTTATATAGTCACCTCAATTCGCATGAGTCACTCTTCAGCAGGCTGTACCATTTTCTTGGTCTGCTCCGGTGACATCACTGATGATGTCACTCAGTGTATAAAAGCAGGAAGTGGCTGGGTGCCTCCTCCTTTTGTCTATTGAACACATGGTGAGTATAAGAGAAAGAAATGAATAATTTAACTAAACTTAACAATGCTGGTCAGTGTTTTAATTTAACCAAAAGGTTGTATACTGTATGCTCTGTAACCAACAAACACCAACAAACCCAGGATAGAATTTGTCTGCAAGTTACAGTTGATAAAATTGTGATTAAATAATGACTAAACAATTTTTTTACTGGAAATCAGTTAACAACATAAAACAATGACAGATATTGTCCAGAAACCCTCACAGGTACTGCATTTAGCGTAAAGAATATGCTCAAATCATAACATGGTAAACTGCAGCCCAACAGGCAACAACAGCTGTCAGTGTGTCAGTGTGCTGACTTGACTATGACTTGCCCCAAACTGCATGCGATAATCATAAAGTGGACAAGTCTGTAAAGGTGAGACTCGTGGGTACCCATAGAACCCATTTTCATTCACATATCTTGAGGTCAGAGGTCAAGGGACCCTCTGAAAATGGCAATGCCAGTTTTTCCTCGCCAAAATTTTGTGGAGAGTTTATTTATGACATGGTTGGCACCAATAGATTCCTTAGGTTTTCTAGTTTCATACATTGCCAGTATCCTCAGCTTTAAAACAGCCCGCTACAATCATAAAATTGCAAGTGACATTAATGCGTTAAAGAAATTAGCGGCGTTAAATGATTTTGCGTGAATGCATTATTGTGTCAACTCTGACTCTCAGCCCTAATAAAATCTAAAACAAACCTTTCTGAAAAAAATCGAACTAAACTAAAACTAGCAAACACATTCTGAAAACTAAACTATAATGAAAATAAAAAGTCACAACTAAAATAAAATAAAAACAAATTGAAAATCCCAAACTGTTATATAACCTCGGTGTGAAGTCAAACATTTGCTTCTTTGGCTTCTGAATGGGTTAATGGACAGAAAACATGTGACACCAGGAGCCTGTGCTCTGGGAAAGTATAATGGTATTTCTGAAGTATTTCTTCATTCTATGGACCAAACGATTAACCGAGTTAATAATTGGCAGATAATTGAATTGTTAGTTACAGCTGTAGATTTTCCACCACCCAAGTTCTGCTAATGGCTTACAAGTGATCAATAAAGCTGGTGAATAATTTATTACAGATTAATAAAGACCCTTTATAGAGTGTGCCTTGTTAGAACGTGGTGTCTTATATTTTTATCTGTTCCTCGAGCCTGGTTGTCATATATTTAGCCATTATTTGTGCACAGCCAGTTCTGCAATGGACGTCCATATTGGTGCCAGATGTGTTTGGCACCATCATGAGAGTTGACATGGAACTTTAATTCCATATGTTGACTAAATCGACGGATCGCTGGGCCCGTAAGCCCCACCAATGATAATGCCAAATAAAATGTAATAGCCCCAGAGCCTATGATTCATGTCTTGATCCCTGCAGCTACATTAAACAAGCATTGATCGTCCCCAACGCCCACCCTAATCCTAATGCAAAAAATAAATACCGTGTAAATTCCCCCAGCAGATATTTCTCCGCTTTCTCGGAGAGGCCGTGGCGAGTGCGTGCAATCAATACGTGCTTTTGGGTGTAAAATAACCTTTTGATGACCAGTGAGGAAATGCAAGCCATTCAGACCGCTTCTCACACACCCTTATTGATTTCCCCATCTGTGTGTTTTTTTCCCCCCTCCTCTCTCCTCACCCCCAACATGCCGCCACGGTCTCCTCTTTATTCTAGGCGTTCAGTGGAAATCCTCTATCTTTACAGCACATGCGGAGCTGTGAGTTTAACCGCACATGTAGTTGTGAATGCAAGCACGGGGGGTGGAGGGTCCTGCTCCACCCCTTCCCTTTGCCTCGGTGGTTTGAAAGGTTAGTTTTGCCAGTTCACTTCCCCTCAACAGTGAGGGGAGATCTGTCCTACTGTGCTTACTCAGCTGAGCAACCATCGCTGCAGTCCACTTACTCATTTCTTCTCCTATTCAACACTTTTTTTTTTGTTTAGGTAAGTAGTGGGAAATATACAGCTGTGGCTCATTTGTTTGTTAAACAGATTTCAATAAGGAAAGCATTGTTTAAGACAGATAAGAACGGAAATAAAGGTGACTGCACCTGTGAGAGAATTGGATCAAGTTCTCATTCCCAGGGCGTCAAATACTGACCCTTTGTCACAGTCGTCGGTGTTCAATACTGCCGCATAAGGCAACCTTAAGCGTTGGTATGAGACGCACCGGGCTTTCCATTAACTATAATGTAAACCCATTCGCAGCGACAGTAAACACTCAGAGAAAATGCTGTGGTGACGTAGTTTAAAGAGTGAAAGAGACACACACATGGGCGGGTGGGAGATGAGGTGGATGGGTCCAACAAACAAAGGGCTTTCATCCAAGAGACCGCTGTTTGTGTCCAATGTTTAGTTTCACTTTCACTTTGCAATCAGCTGTTGGTTTGTATTCCATGTTCACAATGTAGTCACATTTTCACTTTATAAACATCAAATGATAAACATCATTTTAAGCCCAACCATGTTGTTTTTTTCCTAAACCTAACTAAATGGTTTTGTTGCCTAATCCTAAGCAAGTGTTTTCACAAATTCACAACGTTAAGCACATTTACTGCGACTGAAAAGTGACGCCGAAGGGTCTGACAAAGTGTCAGTATTTGAACAGAATAGAATTCCTTTATTCCTAGAGTACAACGAAATTAAATAGCAATCCTGATGGTGCATACACATCTATCTATTCATGCAGTTTAAAGTTACAGGGACAGTGCACATGAATAGACATTTTTTGGAAATGTGACAGTTTAGCCATCTCGGCTAATTTTCAACTGCAGTCCCTGGGCAGGTGTAATGACAAAAGATACATGAAATATATTAAAACAGGAACAGCAATACTGTACATATCAAAATTTCATAAAAAACACATGAACTACTTTAAAACAAGGACAATAATATATAAAACAAAGCATGCTTCAGGGTACAGAGTATGGTCACACACATGATTGTTTTTTTGCTATTAAACATCCACTTTCTGGCATTTCCTTTTTTTTATACATTCCCATCTTTTATTCAATGTGTTGCAAGGACAAAAAAAAAAAAACACACTTATTGCCTTTTAGGGATAATGATGGTTTACATTCTCTGGACTCACCCTACCATTTTGATCGAATTCCCCTTGAAATTCCCTTAAGACGGCTCCTGCATCCAAATATTTGAACCCATCGCCCCTGGTTGTTCAATATATTTAATGAAATATGTTAATAAATCTCCCTTTTCCACCAGAGTAAGCAGCCCCGCTGCGGACTCAGCTTTCTTTGTGGACTTTGGCGCCAGCCAAATAAGATTTGTGCCCTACATCGTGGGCATTTACTTTGTCTGACGGCTTATTACCGTGCCCGTGTTGCAGCATAATCTACAACGGGATGGAAGGCTAAGACTAATTTGCTAGGTCGTTGGGTTAAGGGTAAATTTATCACAGGGGACGAGTCTATTGCAGATAAGCCAGTGAAAAATACAGATGATATAGAGTGAGTGGGATAAATGAAGAAGAGGCAGTTTTGTTTTGTGATTTGAGGCATATCTCAATATTAAGGTTGTGTTCTTGCATAAACAGTAAATAAATGACCACAGGGTCTTTTCTGGATCAAAAGAAAAGCTAATAATTCACTAACAAGTGCTGAATAAAGCTACAGGTAAACTAATCAATCCCCCCCATCACTTGGATGTGTCGGTGTACACGTGCCTGGGCCCTGTTGTTCCTGTTAGAGTCGATATCAGCCATTGATTGTACATGTGAGGAGTGCATGAACCTTTGTTTGAGATAGGCAATGGAAATCTTAAGTGCTCCATGTTAAGTGGTTTTGGTGATAATAGTGTCATAATATATGCAAGCTTCTCTTTTTGCGATCATGTGAGATTTTGTGACGCAGGATATGATAGCTCATTTACCTGAGAGCCTGCGCCGTGCACTGCTACGTGTGTGGGACTCTTTTAGCACGTCGGCGGGGGGGCGAGCTTCGGCTCCCCATCTCTTGGCGGAGCCCGTCCCCGCAGCAGCTGCTCCAAGACATCGTCATCACTCTCCCCGTAACGAGCCCAGGGTGAGATGGGAAGGTTGGGCGGTAAGGGTGGGGAGTGCCACTCGGCGTTGAGGGAAGAACCCTGCAGTGACACAAGCTGTCTACACGGACACGTGTGAGCGCCAGACTTTCTGGGACTCCTCAGGTGAAGCGACGGAGTGTCCTCATTAATGGAGTTTCATAAAGTCTTAACTTTTACAGACTATCTATCTGTCTTTATGTCTACCTATATATCTGATGTTATATACTTGTCATTTATCTAAATGTCATGCAAATTTATGGTAATACACTCTACTGATGAACTCATTGGATGTGAGAAAAAATACAAAGTACAATTAATAAACCTTTAGCAGTGTTTGACAATTTTGCCACAGCACATCATCATTTCATGCCCTCTCGCCTCGAATCACTTCCCAACAGGCGATGACACCTAATCGGCCGAGATTGTTGTTAATCAGTGATAAAGATCCCTACAATTTCTTGAACGCGACTGCTTCTTTGTTTCCCCTCTTCTTCTTCTTCTTCTGTTTCTCAAGGCCCAGGAACCTGTGGCAGAGAAAAAGGCAATTAAGCTAATGCAGCACGGGTGTCATAAGGTTGTAGATATTTCAAGAGCAGAGCAATTTACCACTTGGAAAAAGAGGAGAGAGCTTGCATAAAACCTTCTACTCCCTCCCAGATTTATTATGCTTTTAGTTGTGTTATATGTGATATAATTAGCGGTGGGTGCCAATAAGGCTCGCGGCTCAAGGACGTGGTCATCGCCTGGCCATCTGTCATTAATTGCATTCTCTTGTTATGCGGCAGGCGGGCAGGCAGGCAGGCAGGCCGGCGAGCGGGCGAGGCCCAAGGGGAAGAGTTGAGCCGTGTGTCACAAGGCACATCACACCACAGGTGTGGATTGAACATTTACGTCACTGTGGGTTTGTGCTTTGAAAAATAGGACGGTGTCCTAGAAACAGTTTCAAGTTAAGATGTCTGGATGTTCTTCTGATTTCAATGTAACTTCTTGGGGAAAACTTTTGTGGAATTCAATGGTTAGACTTTGGAGAAATTAAGATGATATCACTATAAATGGTCATTTTGGATTTTTTTTTTTAAGAATAAATGCTTTCCACAGAAACGCCATCACGGGACAGTGAAAAGCCTGTCCAATTTAGAAATGCGACAATGTCATACAGCAGCCCATTATGGCCTTATCAAGTCATTTCACTGTGTCATCTTCATTAAGAAGCAAATGAGTGTAGAACTGCAGAGGGCAGCAATGATATGTACAAGGAAAGGCCCCCGAGTGCCGTGTTATATGTGAAAAGGGAGGGGAGACCCGACTGCAAATGTTCCCGTAGTGCTCACACACACACACACAGCGGCGGTGCGTATGACTTATGTCTACAGAGCAGCCACACCGGCTCTTAATCTACTCTTTTTAATCAAGAATCTGGGGCCAGCTTGCTTTATGGCTTTCGTTTTACGGGCTTTACATTAGTCTGATATCTGAGTGAAAACAGGGCATCACAACACCCAGAGAATACAAAGCACCTTTTTTTTTTTTTTTTTTTTACCGCTGCCGGTAATGGACGCATTTCTTTTTCGTTTCTGGAGAATGCCACTGATATTGGTGTTCCTCGTGCTTTTTAACAGCTTGTTCCTGTGCCCCGGCGGCATGACAGTAACACCCTTTATCAAGAGCTGTTAAGGTGCACTGTGAAAATTTCAAAGCAGGTGTGAAAAGCTTCCTATAGGTCAAATAAAACCGGTGTCAGGCTGATGTGGTCTACTCTACTCAGTGTTTTAATTCAAAAACGAGTACGGTAAGCTCACCCACAGCCAAGAAATGTAAAAGCAACACCATCAGCAATACATACAGTACATTACTTGCAGTACATTCACCAAAAACACTGCAAAATGATTACCTTTTGCGAATATTCCTTATTCATGAATTGTGCAGTTAATACCTGTGTTCAATCCTGCGGTCTTAATGTAGATGATCTGTGAGTAGCATGTAACACAATGGACGACAGCTGTCAAAGGGAAATGCACAGACCAAAAAGTAGCTGCTAAAGAGTGCAGTGCATGAGCACGTTATATTAGAGTCCACACCCTCCAACAGTGTGTCACTGATGTTTGCAAGCTTAATGGGATTTGATCTAAATTTAGAGGGATCATGTCTCGCTTGTATTTAAAATTTGGATTGCTGATACCTGGGCAAATTGCTACTTTGCGTAGCTTTTCTGACAATGTGTCATGACAAGGAAGACTCGCTGCTGCCAAGAAGGACACGAGACGTGGGGTCTATTTTTGGGGGAATGGGAGGAGAACGGCGCCACGTCCCCCCCTCTCATCAGCGAGAGCGAGTAAAAGCAAGATGGCATCCCGTGGCGTTGTTGAAGGACAGGTGCGGAGATGAGTTCCTGACACACATTGGCATGCGCGCGCAAAATTGCCCGTCATGTCAGGGCTTGACAGCGTTCATTTTGTCGGTGAGGGTTTGACTTGACAGGTTGGCAGAGATGCAAATGATCATTTCCTGCTCCCTTTTTTTTTTTTTTTTTGGATTCCTTGAAAGCCAAAGGTTGGCAGGGGAAAGTTGCTTAAGCATTCTGGGCTGTAAGACTGGATGCCTAGCCCGTCTTCGGGTGGGTTTGATGGACTTGTGATTGACAGATTTTTATGACGGAACTGGCAGAGTACATGCAAACAAATAGACAAGGGCAACGTTTGAAATTTTGGAGGTCTGGTGAAAATGGGAATCCTGTTGTTTTGATTGGCTCTACATCAAGCACAAATGTTGGTGAATATCAATTTTTGCATCGCAGCATGTTCATTTTAACATATAGTCAAACAGGACTGACACTGTGATATGAAAAAATGATGGCATCTACCACAATCTATTCATGAATTCATTCAAGAAATGTTCAAATCGGTTTCATCTGAGACATTGTGAGATTTGTAAATTTTCTGAAAGTTTTTTTGTTTAGGGGGGTTCAGAAGAATAGGCACAGAAAAAGGGCTCGCTGATGGGCTGGGGAATAGCAGGTTGGGATACACCATCTGGTCTATTCTGCATATTCTTTCCATTTGAATTGCAGATTGGAGGTAGACGGAAATTTTGGAATCCGAATGGTGGCGGACTTCACAGGGAAACCACCAAAGCAGCAACAACAAATAGTTTGAAGCCAACCGTTTTAGTGAGCAATAATGACAACAAAGACTAAATGGAGAACATGGGACTTTTGTTGCTCATTTTGAACTACAGGCATTTACTTGTCGGCTCATGCTCAGGGATACCTGCAAAGAGTTGTCAGTGTTGTAAATGTTTTACTGCTTAGTGAGGAGAGTACATTAACATTGTAATGTTTTAAGCATTCACTATTTCTTCTTAAGGGAATAGTCTTACATTTTAAGACTCATACGCCTCGTTTCCACATAACTCTGTGTACATATGCGAGCTAACTGGAAGTTCATTCATTCCTATGGGAACCTCCATGATCTCCGATGTGTTAGCAAAACTCCTTGTTCTGTTTTTTTTTTTTTTCGGCCATAATTTGCTTTGAATACATTGAAATATTTAAACTTTTGCGGCAGATTAGGGATAGACCGTATGCACAGAGGTACAGTAGATCCAGAAGGTGATTAGCCTAGCTTAGCATAAAGCTTGGTAGCAGGGGGAAAGAGCTAAGTCATCATTTCCTGCGACAAAGACAAATTTTGGGTTTGAAAAATTAATAATCAACTCAAGGTCCACTTGCAAGCTCATGCTGATGGAGTTTACTAAGTTGTCATGTAGTTGACTCAATTGTAATCACGTGACCCAGATATGGAACTTCATGTGATGACAGGTGGTCGTAAGTAGGGGCAGTCTGGTCTCACCAAATGGCGTGTGAATGACACAGTAATTTGTAAGTAATGTGATGTGCAATGACAATGCCTTTTGTAGCTTTTGGCGAGTCATGTGTAGTATGTGTAGTTAGTGACGTAGAATAAAAAGTGAGAGTGACCGCTTATGGTGGGTGGGACGAGAGGTGGATCCAACAAACTAGCTTAACCATGACGTTTTTCCTAAACATAACTAAGTGATTCTGTTGCATAAATCTAACCGCGACCATTTTATGGCAACGACGTGGCTTATAAATGACACACAAAAAGCCAAAAATGCATTATCATGACACATGAAATGTCCTTTAAATGTTGTGCTATTTATACGCCTCCCATTGGATCGGGTTGATAGGGGGGGTTGTAACCCCTGATTGTGTTCAAGTGTGGTCTTTAACATCAAATGATGATTCATTTGTTAAACTAGTATTTTTAAGTTTGAGATTTGTGGCTGTTTTTGCAGATACTTGAAAATGTTCAGCAAAAATCCCACCTTTAAATCTGCTGATTCGTTTTCAGTGCATGTATTGTCGATGCAATTTAAGCGACCTCATTTCTACGGTTATAAACTCCCGCGCTGTTATCATTGACCTGAATAATCACGGCCATTCCATTCCCAAGGATTTTAGTTTCACAATTGTGAGACGTGTGTGTGGATCCAAACACCCCCATCATAGATAATTCCAAGGACTTTGTTTGACTTAACTTTAAAAATGTCGGCCATAATGTGCAACTGTGGTCAGTGTTTATGAACAACCATAAAGGCAAACTTAGTGTAGCGTCAAAGCCAAGCTATTATACAATAAAAGTTAATGTCCATGAAGAGAGGAGAAGAGAGGAGAGAACAATGCAATCATTAAATAGGAAATTACTGCTGTGTCACTCAAATGAATGCTGTGCATAATAAGAGCATTGTAGGTTTTAGTGCAATGGTAAATGCAGAACAAAAACTTCAGACTGAGCTGACAAAATGGAAAAATTGCTGTTTTCATATGGCTGGAAGAGGAGGACAATAATGGGATTTGGTACAAAAGACAGACCTAAAGTACATATTGTGATTTTTCAAAAGTAAAACACTTAATAACACCCCGCGGCATTGAAAAAACAGATCTGTGGAGCAGTTTTGAGAGGGAGCCAGAATATATGAAACTCTCAAAACTTGGCCACTGACTCAGAGCAGACATAGCAAAAATCAATAGAAGCAGATGCCCTATTTTCCCTTCGTCTTGACAACAGATATATAGAAAAAAAATCCCTATCCTCAAAGGTTAATGCCTGTTCTCTCGGCCCATGTAGGAGCGCTTGAGCCTGGGGACACGGGGTCTGATGGAAACGGGAACTGGGATGTAGCGCACATGGTCAGAACCGTCTCTGGCATTTCATCCTCCTCTGGAAGTGATGCAACGCCGCCCTGACATTACTCAGCCCTGAGAAGATGAATCAGGTGCAGACAGAGCCTGAGCCACAATGCGCTATCTGGTTTTTTGAGGCCATGTAAGAGCCAGTATAATGGGGATGTCAAGTGGATTATTTATGACTGATTGATGACAACACATTGAAAACACCGTAAACAAGAGGGGTGAAGTGAAATCGGCTAGGATCAAAGTGCATCCGTGATTCCTTAATCTGCGGCCAACAGCTTCATTTATAAAACACTGTCTGTGTTTGTGGCATTATTCAGCACTAAAAGCAGTACACTGAGATAATGGAAAATTCCTGGTGGGTCACAGAATATAAATCTTTTCTTGCCCTTGACCTAAAAGCTTTGCCGTATTGTAAGTTGCCTGGTTTGAGAGGTTGAAGTAATAAGAGATATTATCTGAATGAGTATCATTGGGTTCCAAGTGGGTTATGGCCACTTGATGTGGGTGGCTTTCAAGAGGCAACGCAGTGAAAATGCAGTGCAGCTCATACGCATCAGGTATCGACGTTAACTGTTTCTTTGCCTCGGTTCAAGGTCCCAGCCACTGTACGCCTTCGCGTCGACAGTAACTTCATCAAAAGAGCTTTGCATAACATATTTGTTTGCCGATTGTATAAAGCATCGCTTCCCACGCTTCCCAATGGCTGCTCCAGACCACCTACTTGTTAACAAATGCTTTGGGGAACAGTGCTTTTTAAAAGAGCAATTATTAGGCATTTTAATGTGCAGGAAATTCCTTTTCTCATGCCATGTTTTGGACTTTTATTCTATGAGCTTTCTGGACAGAGGGAGAGATTTACTGCAGACAAAGGCAGGGGAGCAGGCTGACCTCAGAAAAAGGACACACAGCTAGCTGCAACAGACAGCAGATTACACTTTATCACATTTAAAGGACTGGGACCTTGAAATAATGCACCTTTAATATAATTACCTGCCAATAGTGCAGGAAGGGAAAAAACACACACACACACATACATACACACACACACACACACACACACACACATCTTTTGAGTGTCACCTCATATCTGGCCTGACCCTCGGTGAGCCACTTAGAATTTCTGCTGGCGCAAAAATCTTTTGTCCTCCTAAACTTGATTTCCGTTTGAATCGGGGACCTTAGGTGAAGCAAGGACTTTTAATCCAAGACCGAACAGTTTAATTAAGTCTTTTCCTTATCGGTATTTTTTGATAAGGGGTGTAGAATTTGTTCAAAAAAGGTATATTGATTAAGGTATAAGCATGGAGAAGTGATAATGTAGCTTATTTCAATTCTCGACCCCTCTTAAGAAGCTTGAAAATTGTAGATTTCAAGGATAAAAAAATGATGTCTATTGGACAATCCTCACTCCATATTAGTCAAAATGTCTTAAGAAAACTTGAATTATTATTGTTAATTGTAGACAGTACCTGTATTTGCACAAAAACAAAATTAGTTTCCCTACCAACACTAATCTCTAGCTTGACAATCTGACTGAATTGCAAATTTGTTTTACTGTATCCAGTCAGCCTGACAGTGTGTTCCTAATAGCAAATATTTTAGTTTAGTTTGTTTAGTTTCGCTCTACAACACAGAAGCTGCGGTAGCGGTTTCTAGAAGCAACAGCTGTGTTAATGTCATTCATGCCTGTCATAATTTCTGTGTTGCTATTTTCATGCCTCTTGGTAGCTTGAAAGATGAATCTTAGTCCTATCCAAATAGCTCTGATTGGTTTCCTAACTAATTAAAGTTGCATCCAAACCTGTTTATCTCAATGCATACATTATCTTGGAATCATATACTTTGGTATTTAAAGATAAATGTCAGCCATTGTTTCACTGCCCACTCTGGTTGAAAGTTTGAAGTCTGTTACACCACTGAACACAGCACTGTATCCCGTGTGCTCTGTTGTACCTGTAACCATGCCCAACAGTGATGCCACGGTGACCGATACACCCTGAAGTACACTTACATCACTGCAGCAAGGTATTAAGTAAAAAAAAAAAAAAAAGAAAGTTGCTGTGAAGTTGCTCTATAAAGTTATAATCATTAAGATTTTTGTTATGTCAAACTCCACTTTTGATATTTGTGGTCAACATGTTTTTCAGCACTAGCCATTCTGTTAATTGCCTCTATACTGCATAGGGATGCACCAAATGTCTTTTTCTTTTTACATTCAAAGCTTTGATTGTCGTTTTCAAATGAAACTTTGAATGTCTGTCGTCATATTTTATGTTGTCATCACCCTAAAATAAATAAAAAATAAATCATAGAACAAAATTCTATTGCATGCGATGTTTCTGTAAGTTATTAATAACTTACTCGGAACGCTGCTTTGCCACTCGCCAAACTGGTAATATTTTCTAGAAAGCTTTACCGAACCCGCCCAGCCCGCCAGCCCTGGAATCAAATTCTACACATAGTATAATAGCTTACTAATAATATTAGTGTAGCCTAATCTACACCTGTGCAGGAATATCCGTTTCAAAACGAATGAATAGACGTGCAAAAAAGAAAAGAAAAAAAAGCTGCGCAGCATTCGAATGTTGATTTAGAATCCGAATGTCAAGAATATACTGTATAAATGAAGCTTCAAACTGTTCGATACAGCCCGAATACTGTATATAGTAGCTTTCATTGTTACTGGCAGAGTCCGCCTTTCCCGAACTGAATTAAAATTGTGTACCCAAGCATTAGCTTACTTGGCGTTACTGTGTC
Organism: Sebastiscus albofasciatus; assembly: GCA_916701655.1. NCBI lineage: Eukaryota > Metazoa > Chordata > Actinopteri > Perciformes > Sebastidae > Sebastiscus > Sebastiscus albofasciatus. The sequence goes on from CAKAOI010027665.1 coordinate 21,127, forward strand.
TTCTTCTTCCTTTATATGACCAGCCAGTAAAACATGTTCCAGATCATCATGGTCATAAATGTACGTCTGGAGAAATTCAGTCTGTACACGGTAAATCCTCCAACATTAATGAAGTCCGCTTTAAAACATTACCTTGCTGCTGCCAAGCTGCAGCGTGTATAAGCTACTGCTATTCTTGTCGGGGTCAGCTGGATGTGTTTGCCCGGCCAGATTATAACTTGATTGGCTCCGTCGGTAACGATCTGCATTAGCTCCATTATTGGAAACTATAAAACTCAGCAGAGAATGGACCCAATCTTGTTAATATCAATTTCCCTTAACGTTAAAAGCACTGAGGTAGATATCTAAGGGGAGATGTAGCGGAGAGACGAAGATGGGAAGGGGAAAGAGATGTTCTGATGCACTGCAGCAAAGCGAATGCGTATCTAATCTGACACCTAGCACTCCTGGCTAATGTCTTGGTAGGGCATAAGTGGATCATTTCTGCCCTTAGAAAATGTTCCCTGTTGCAGCTTGAAAGAAAGAGACTAAAAAATCCCTGCGCCTTTTTCACTGAACTGTGCCCCCTGTTCTCTTACTGTTCCTGTAATATTTTCTCTGTCTCCAGCTTTATTGATTCCGGATTACAGTCGCTTTATGTTTCCCAGCATCCCGTGCTTTGGTACAGTGAGCTACCTCACAGTGCCAGTGTAGGTTTCCAGCTCATCAAGCCCAAGGGCTTGTTTCTAACCCTCTGTTGCATTGGTTCAACACAAATTCCTTACCACTACACCGTTCGGCAGTGAATGGGGAGTGTGTTCTTACATGGAATGCTTGTCCAATTTGATGCAGGGGGTGGGAGGAGCGCAGACATCCATCACATCTTTGCTCAGTCACGGCTGAAAGGGAAGTGCGTTTGCTGGGTGGAGTTTGCCGGAGTGTTAGCTTACCCTGCTTGCCAGCAGTGGCGCAAACATCTCCAGTTGCACTGTAATAATGTGCTTCTTTTCTGCTCTAGAAGGTCGAGATAAACGAATCACTATATCTTCTAACTATTTATAGACCCGTAGCTGTGCAGTGAAGGTTAAAGTACAGAATGCTAGCCAACTTATCCCTCTCATGAAATCGCTTTGACTTTGGAGTGACGCTCGCTTCGCCAAGAGAGTGACTCACCTCTTAATGTATGCTTTCATATGTAAATGTTTGACCAATACATGGGAAACGGTAACCGCTCCTTTTAGTATTCGCAGGATTAATCACGTATAGGAGGCGAGAGCCGACAATGAGGCGATGCTGCGAGTCAACAATTACCCAACGGATGGTGGAAATGACAGGGTGGACGTCAGCCGCTCCCGTGTCCCCACTCGCCACGATTGATGAGTTCATTTATCTCTCCCTGGCCTGTCTTCTGCCTTTTCGCCCCTCTGTTGCTATGAAAATGAATAGCCTCCGTAAAATGGAGAAATCATGCCCGGAAAAAAAACCTGTCTTTACAATACCACAGAGGCATATTTATTTCATCTTAAAGGGGAGGTTTGAGGTCACCCTCCAGTCCTTCCCCAGTGACATTTTCCGACTTGACATTCTGTGACATTTCCAGTTAAATATTGCTGATATTCCTGCAGAGGAATTAAAAGCATGTCTAAAAGGGACACCAGCATTAAAGCTCTTTCTCTCCCTCTCTGTCCTCCCTCACTCCCTCTCTCCCTTTCTGTCTCTTCATCACGAAACACTCCGTTTCCCTCCTCTTCATGCAGCAACACAGGCTTACATGCACTACCTACTAAGTGTGGTTGACTTGCATCCCCAGGTATTAGAAGAAGTCTTTTTAATCCAAAGGGATTACCAAAAATTCTATCACCCAGAATATACAGGAGACAGACACAAAGTGTGTGACTGGAGACGGCTTA
>CAKAOI010027666.1:0-19509 GCA_916701655.1 Sebastiscus albofasciatus
AACTGCAGGTTTAATTTTGTTGTCTGATCTGATAAACTCAGTTAAGTCACTCTCATGGCTGGATTATGGACCAGGGCCAGTGCCTTCTGAAGGAAGTTGAGCTGACCACTAGGGGCCCCGGGCAACTCGGTGCATAGGCTTAACACCCAAGGCAAGGCACATTTTCTCTCTGTACCACAACCGGCTTCTCCATCCACCTAACAGCTCGTAAAAAAAAAGAAGGAAGAAGAAAAGAAGTTTTTAGTTTGTTTTGGAGTTGTAAATTACAACAGAGATACATTTCTGTATAATCTGAGATATCAGGTTTTTTTAAATACAGCTTTACAATCCAATCCAATATAACAGCCATTAATGACACTGTTCTACAAATCAAATCATTAATCAACAATGTAGTATTATAAAAAATTGATTTGAGTCTATAGTCATGTGTTAATCATTGACTGACTGATTACAACTGACAAATCTGTGCATGGATTGTTCTGCTATACGTTTTGTGTCAATCAATACATTATACTGGAGAGATTAGAAACATGGGAGACAAACTATAAAAGTCCAGCAGGTATACCAGAGTCCATGGATAGATTTATTAATGTGCCTGCTACCGGGCCTTAAAAGCCAGAGCTATATGTAAAGTGACTTTTAGATTTACCTTCGCAGAATGGAAGGAGAAAAAGTTATTCTGACACAGAAGGAGAACTTTGCTAACTTTTTCTTTTTTTTTTTTTTACTTTTTCACATTATCAACATTATCATGCTGCGAGTTAAAATTTGCCTGAGCTGTCCGAAGTTTTAGACAGAGAAGACACAATGTCCACCGCCTACTCTATATTGACCAGTGAGCTTTGACTCGATGAGCGTCGCCTGTCCTTCTTGTCTTACTTCTCAAAAAGCTGTGAAATACTTTTTAATTTTGATGTCTGAAAACAAAACTAGAATAGCACTCGGAGAGCGCAGACCTCCGCCAAGGCAGGTTTCATGTATGTCGTTATTAAAAAAAATTCCCGAAGCCGGATCATGATCCAGATCGCCACCAAAATCCAATGGATTGTTCATTGTGCCACACCTCACCCCTCCAAAATTGCATTCAAATCTATCGCAAACCAACAAACCAACAAGCCAACGCCAGTGAAAACATTACCTCCTTCCTAGGCCTTTGGCCTTGGTGGAGGAAAACAAGCCACCATTACACCTTTAAAGAGTGTTTATTGTCTCAGGTTTTCTGTCTGATGTTTATGTCTAGCACCCTGTGTTGACAACATGTATGGTACTTCCTTGTGCAGCCCGTTCCCATCAACCAACACATTCTCATCCCAACTGGTCAAAGAGACGCTTTGTCAGACCCCTCGGCATCACTTTTCGGTTGCAGTAAACATGTACTTAATGTTGTGAATTAAACAAAACATTTGCCTAGGTTTAGGCAACAAAACCACTTAGTTAGGTTTAGGTAATAAACATCATGGTTGGGCTTAAAACGACTACGTTTGTACAGTGAAAATGACACTGGACGTTGTGAACACGGGACATGAACAAACAGCTGATTGTGACGTGACGCACTGGACACAGAACCGCGGTCTCCTGGATGACAGCCCTGTTTTTGTTGGACCCATCCACCTCCCCTCCCTACCACCCAGTGTGTCTTTTCGCTCTTTAAACTACGTCACCACAACACTTTCCCACAGCCTTTAATGGCAGTGACAAAGCGTTGGTAATTGACGCCCTGGGAATGAGAACGCGCTGCATCAACTCATGAATCTTTCTGAATTTAATAGCTAACCTTTGAGGATAAAACTGTGTGCTTTGGTTTTGCATGTGAAAAGAGTCACGTGGTCTGTGGAATGTAACCGTTTGGTCTGCAGCGTTCAGAGAGACTGCCCAGAGACGGCTGGATGTTAGTGTTGTTCAGGGCTGGATTCAACCTGTTGATTCAAGAAGAGAGACTTTTATAGGGCACAGAACCTGCTTGTATTGCAGGAAATATTTAAACAGCAGTCCTCACTACTATTACATACTGCAGCAGATGTTTTCCAAGCTGATGGAGAGAGCGAGGCAGGCTCAGGCTGTAGCCCAAAATGACCTGGTGTGTATAATAATCTGAGAACCTTCCAGGAACCGCCTGTTCTGTCATCAACAGAGAAATCTGGATGATTGAACTGTTCGGTTTAAAGGAGACGGCGCATGAGCTTCAGACAGAAATGTTCCCAGAGGAATATTGTCCCTAACATTTACAGATGACTTTCTAATGTGTTGCATTGCTGCAAACAGATGATACAGCATCCTGTACATGCTGTGTATACATACTTAAGTGCTGTGGGCCGCACCCACTTTCTCCTCTCTAAAGTAAAGCCAAAATCCACAGCTTTGGATGCTCATCCTCACAAATGTTAGCAGTCTTTGTTTGCCCTAGAAAGGTTTATGCAAATGCTAATTTATTGTCTCATAAATCATTTTATGATTTCACACATTACATTATTATTGCATTAGTCTTCAATAAACTTTTGTTATTCACTTAAAACAGTGCACGGTGTTTATAGGACGGAGGGATTTAGAGTATAAATGTTCAGCAGAAGAAAAGTGCAAACAAGCTCGGGACACTGATAGGCTCCCTTCACTGCTTATTTTATATACCGCAGATAAAGTGCAGTTTATGTTCAGTTATCATGTTTTTGCTGTTGGCTACACCACCAAGAACCTGCCGAAGAATAGGACACTGTGCAGACAGGTGAGACAGGTGGAAGGAACTTTGTTTATCTATGAAGTCCAATGAAAAATATGTCTGTTAATCAAATAACAACCTGTGAATTATAAATCCTCACTCCTGATATGTTCAAACCATGTGTCTTTGTGCATGGGGTCGTCGTATCAATGAATTGAAACACACACAGACCACCGTCAGTGACTGCGGGTCCCAAGGGCAGCTGATGAGACTGAGAAGCATTACATCGTGCATGAAATCATACAAGCTGAAAAGCACTTTCTCAAGTCAGCATATGGGTAAGTGAGTCACTAGAAGGAAGCCAACTGGATAGTAGACAGTTCCAAATCAAAGCTCATCCATCATGCGTTAAACAAAACATCATCCAGCCGAGACAGGCTCCAGCTCACACGCTGTATACACACAAACTGATGCAATGATTCCCTTACAATCAGCTCAGTGTGTGAGCGGCTTGACAAAATTCTTGGAATAAGTTGCTTACTTATTTTTCCAGGATTGGACTTCAAACATTAATTCAAAGATTAATTAAAAAGGCCTGTTTTTTTCTATGATATGCACTATAGTCTGTATATAAAGATGGACGACATGACAGCTAACGTGAAGTCAGAACATCTTGATCGCCCCCTGCTGGCTGGCTGCAGTATAGATCATAAATCCCGCCCCCTCCATGTTAGCGGATGGAACATGGGCCAAATTAAAAAAGTCAAAGAACACATCATATACATTTTTCCCAAAGACGTTTCTGTCATTTTAGGTAGTTCATATCACGCTGATGAATGTTCAAATGTTAATGTTTCTGATAAGTTTGGTTTTAATTAGTTATTTGATGCTATAAAAAGGGGGTGAGACATCATGACTGACAGTGATACTCTCTCGCTGACAAGCTGTGGCCGTGTTTGGCTCGAGATTGGTTTGGGCGGATGTGTGGGCAGGATTCAGGGCCGGTTTAAGGCATAGGCCATATAGGCGGTCGCCTAGGGCGCCACCTTTTGAGGGGCGCTGGTCACCCTCTAAAAAAAAAAATTAAAAAATGCCGGTGGGTGCCCTTCCTCATTTTCTGTGTTGAGGTAACAAATTAACAAATAAATAAAGAATGAAAGAAATCTGAATTTCGCCTTGGGCACCAAAAGGGATAGAGCCAGGCCTAGCGGGACCTTGAAACATCCGGGATATTTTGGCTTCACTTCTGTACAGTGGGAGGAAGTGGAGACACGTCGTCTATCTTCATATACAGTCTATGGGATGCACTGATATAATACAGTTGGTTGGTGTGGAATGGTTAATTGAACCCATCCTATGTTGGCACTGTTAGCACATTTATGTCAAAAACCTTGATGAAGCCAGCAGTTGAAATGTTGGTTTGTTTAAACTGCAAATGATACATGGCTTTTTGATGCCTTTTAGCAAAATAAACACCCGGCATGTGTCAGAACTGTTTTCATGTGGTTCAGGCATCTTGTATTGTTTGTTTTTTCATATTGCTCCCCCCGCCCCCACAACATTTTGATTGTTATATCTGAAACTAATTAGTACTTTGTAATTGTTCACAGCAGTGTTTTGCCAGGAACGAATTCACAGATGAATCCAAAATTGCTATGTACTGTAGTACAGTATATAACTCTACTTTAATCATACTTCAAATTAAGGCTGTCAAAGTTAACGCGATAATTACGCGTTAACGCAAATTTGTTTTAAAGCCATTTGCGATTAACCATGATTAACTATTTTAATTGATTGACAGCTGTAATATAGTAAATACTTCGGAGTAACACCTTCTTTTGTAAGATTAAAAATCTAATCTTATCTGTATCTCCACCACTGGTGGTTGGAATGGTTTCAGGAGAGGCATGAAAGTACCTTATATCTAGCTTAAGTTCACAGGTCATTGTTTTTCACTGCATGCTAATTTATAGGCTGGAAAGAGTGAAGACGTTTACACAGATGGACTCGTTTAGATAAAAAGGAAGCACAAGCTTACCATGCCCATATGCTTCATGGTATGATAGATGGTAGTGGTGCGGTAAGGTACAGAAGTGTGTGTGTGTGTATCATTGTGTCCATATTGTGTTGGGTAAGCTGCATATGTTTCTCATATGAGACTCTGTTGGTACTCCGTCAAATAAGGAATGTGTGATACAGTCGAACTTTCCTCTCACACGCAACACACATCGTTCACACATACGACACTCAATCTGGACCCTGAACTCCACACCTCCTGTACCTTTAACCACGCTCACGAGACCACCTACACCCATAGCCCAGCCCCCACCTCTCTACAGTAGATGTTTAGTCAGCGAGCTTATTAAAGCGTTATCTGGGTAAGCAGGAAAACCACAACTACTCACTGTTCTCCAGGTTATATCGGCTGAGAAAATCATCCAGTGGTGCACAGTGCAGGGACTACGAGAAAACCACAGGAAATGGTGTCATAAACTTTTCAGCATGTGACAAAATCTGCAGACTCTTCATATTTCAAGGAGGATTACAAACCCTTTATATTCCCCCAATGTGAGATATCACGCTTATTGTTAAAAAGAAAACAAAAAAAGGATCTGAGAGTAAAAGCTGGATTTGGCATTTATACCAAAAATGTGTCTATTGCTCATTCTTTGGCTAAAGCTGCTAGTCTCAAGAACAGAAGATTTTGTGTGATTATGTGTTTCCTGCAGTATTTCTGGAGCTTGTGGCCATAAATATTTCTGAAATTCAAAAATTTATTGCTGCCATACGTCAAAAAAGGCGAGCCATCTCTCTCTTGCGAAGCGTTTTGCTGCACTGTATGTTGATGACTTTGTGAAATAGAAGTAAAGGTAATACAAGACAGCAGAATCAGCATCTCTCTCTGTGTGTGTGTGTGTTAATGTGTGTGCGTCTAATGAGAGGGATGGAGGTCTTAGACTTGCTTGTAAACAGGCCTGTAAATGAAACTAACGGCTTCCTCAGTCATCTAGCCAAAACCACATGTACCATACAAGGTCTGCGTTGGATTTAGAGATGATTTCTCCGCCCAGCAACGAACAGATTCTTCACAGCTGGGAGGTTCGAGCCTCTCTGTGCATTATTCCCCTTTTAGAGCCAGTTGATCCATTTGTTGAATTTTAAAAATGCTGATTTTATGGAACAATCAGGACACCGATACATTTGAATCCCCAAAGCTAATCAAAAAACAAAACATCCCACTATTTCACCAATTTAGTGACCTGCAACCACTGGAACATCTTGACCTGCCAGATAGACCTGAAGTCAGTCATTACATTTGTACAGCAAAAGAAAATACACAAACCAGCCAATGTTTGCAGGTCAGTAACCTAAATCTCAAATTTTATCCACACTGCCAATACTGAGGAGGAATAATTCAGACAGAACTGCTAACAATTGCCAAGCAGCTGGCTAAAGTTATTGTCACAAAGGCACAATGGAACAAGCTCCTATTTGTCTGCTATCCGAGAAGGGATGTTAAAAACCAAGAAAACAACCCTCTGCTAACTCATTAGCTTTACTTGCTCACATCCATCATCTCTTGCACATAATGCTAGCATCAAAGTTAACATTAGTTTGTTTAAACACCAGCTGAAACATTAAAATGATCTCTGTCAGGTAATTCAAACAGAATTTCTCTGATAATGTCATTTACTTAAGCATGCAATCATTGATTTTTTTTGTCCACTTGGGAGCAGCGCAACAAGCTGTGAACACAACATTAACATATTTTCACATAAAGTTAATATAAAACAAACATTCAGCAGACACGGAACAACATTAGCATTCATTTGAAGTTGTGTTTCTGGCCACCTGGTGAGTATATGTATGTCAAATACTCACTCTCCTTTTAGCTCTGTTTTGGTCTCTACCAACTCATGAGGGAACAATCTGGATCTCTGGGTCTAAATGCTCCACTCTTTTCATTAGAGTGGTAGGACTGAACAAAAATAACAAAGTTGCTGGCAGTAAAATAAAAAGATAGAGCTGAGGGTCAGCCACAGATATAAAACAGTGTTCTCTGTGGGTTCATTACAAGTAACCCTTTTCACATTAAACAGTCATCTTTTGAATTGTTATACGTGCAGTAGGAAGAATGTTTTTGGCTTCATTGGGCAAAAATTCCATAATACGCTTTCAGCATATTGTAAATCAAGTGCTCTGAGAGAAAACTGGACTTCTGCACCTCCTCATGGCTCTGTTTTCAGGCTTTGGCCAATCACAGGTCATTTCAGAGAGAGAGCGTTCCTTTTGGCTGTTCATTCAACGGAGGCAGCGCTGATAAAATATGAATCAATATTATGTTACTGTAATTCTTATTTCTCACCTCAAATATTTTCAGAATTATCTTGTAGTGTACTGTTTAGCTGTAAAATGAGAAACTTTGCGCCAGCTGGTGGGCGGTACTTGGTATTTCCTCAACTGATCTCAACACGGCTGCCGGGTCACAAACTTTCTCATTTACAGTAATAGAATATTGATTCATATTTGATCAGCGCTGCCTAGTTTGACCGTTTGATCGGAGTTTGTGAGTGATTGACAGCCGCTCAGAGACAGCAGGCTCCAGCTCGGTTCTGATTGGTTTCTTTCCTCCGGTATGTGAAATCTTGCAGATGCCATTAGGAGCACCAGAGGACACAGAGGCACATGATTTTTTTTTGATTACCTGTCTCATGCACTACTGTCAGGACATAGTGACCGTTTTTCAAAAATAACTTTTTTAATCAAATTTGCTCCATTTCTACACACTGCAGCTTTAATACACAACATATCGGTAGGTACAGCTTTAAAAACAGACAAAAGTCCTCCATAACCCAGGTCCAAGACTTCCGAATATCTCAAATTTTTTCAGCCGTTTCATTCCGTTTTTCTTGAAAGAAATGGAGAACAAATCAAGATGCAACTCAGAACCATCTGGAAATATTAACGGTGCTATTACAGACCACTGACAACAGTGGATACATTAGAACGAGATTCAGTAGAGTTTTTGTCGGTTGGACCAGTTAAAATCTAACCTGTAGATAGGATGTGATTTGTGAAGGGTCCTGAGCTCCTCTTTGTTGCTGCATGGAGCTTCATTGCAGATTGTTTTGACTGATGGTTTCCAAGGCAGACTTTAGTTCAGAGGAGAGGAATGGCCAGAGCTTTAATGATTCCACCAGTCAGAGATTTGTTCTGTTTTTAAACGGCTGCAAAGATATCCTCCCTGACTAAAAATGCTTTATTAGAAATAGCTTGTAAACTAACGTGACCTACTGTCTGTCTTACAGTCCAAGTTCTATGAAAAATAATCTGAGTTTTGAAACCAGAACAGAAGGAAACCACTACAAATTGAAGCTGCTATTTTGAGATGAAACTGATGTCTACCAGTTTAAACATTCTTTTGTTGTTACCTTTTCCAGGTTCATTTTGCATTTTTCCACTTCGTTTCGATCCTCTTAGCTGACCAAATCAGTGAGCCTGGAAGCAGCAGTGGAAAAAATTACATGAGCTATCTGCTATTAGGGACAATGATCACCTCAATGCCTTGTGGGTAATGCAACAAAGCACCATCAGTCAGTGGTTCAGTCCACTGGGATGTGCCAGGGTGTCTCTCAGGTGCTCACATGTGCCATCTGGCTCCTCCGTGCCTCTTCCCGCAGCCAGCTGGGAATTCCTGAAAACCTACATCAGTTTCTTCTCAATTGGTAGAAAGGCATTAGAGAGGGTTGTAATGCAGATTGTGTACCATATTCCAAATGTGTTTTTGTTTAACATACCAGTATTGTTGCTGCTGATAAATCTGCAATTTGATCACCGATGTGGCTCTGAAAAAGAGGAATGCAGCAGAAGTCTGGTTTAAGTGTGTGAGGATGACTGAGTGCAGAAAACAAAAAAAAATAGAGTGGAAAATAGAGTTGGTCATGAAAAATAGTAATATCACATTAATGAAGGAGCGGGTTGGTGACAATAACAAGACAAGGTTCAGAGCAGCTGAGGATGATCAACTGGTTAAAAAGTCATTGTTCTAAAGTCATGCATAGACTATTATTCCAAAGTAAAGAGGAACAAAATGTATCCTAATGCATCGAATATCTGTGACAGATGTAATTCCTCAAAAGGTACTCTTGGTCATACTTTTTGGTTTTGTTCTAAGAGTGTCCCTTTTTGGCGGGAAATCTTTAATTGGCTGGTAAAATTTATGATATGCAGATTGAAACTGATGTACTAATTGCCTTGTTTGGTTGCTCCAAAGCTTCTCTTGCATTACCACGCACTGTACAGCAGACCCTGATGACTGGTCTGGTAGTAGCTAAGAGAATGGAAGGCCAGCAGCGCTCCTTGTTTTTCTAGATGGCTGAGGGAACTAGTTTCAGGGATACACCTCGAGAGGCTTCAAAGCAACACACATGGTTCTCAAGAGAAATTTGAGTGTATTTGGGGCCCAATTATGAGACACCTTGACTCCCCCGACTGTTAGCTGAAGTCCCTACTGCGTGACGTCCAGTTTGGCTATTCTTTATCATTCTTTCCCTGATATGACATAGGCGGAAATGTGACTGTATCCTTGTCTGTCTAGTCTGGCTATCCGGTTGTCTTTTTGTGTTGGTGTTGTTTTTTTTATTATTTATTTATTTATTTTTTATTAGTATTACTTAATTTAATTAAATTTTTTTATTATCATTCTGTATGTTGGGTTGGTATGTTTGTGAGTCTGTCTGTAGATGTTACTTTTTTGTTTTTGTTTATTTGTCTGTTTGTGATGAAAAGAAAAAAAAAAGTTCTTGTTCCGTAGTGTTGACCTTCATACAGTAAGTCTGCATTCACACCAAATCAGGCATTACCAGTCTTCCCATTCATTTGAGTGTGCGGCTGCAGCAATGGAGACCGCAGGGGATGACAAAAAAAAAAAGCGGAGGTCACAAACAGCAAAGTTGAAAAATAATCAACTTTTGGAGAAATGCAACCTGATGTCACGCTGCGGTGACAAATCACGTAACCGGCGATCAATGGGCCATTCAAATCAAATGGGTCAATGTGATGAGTGACACTCCCACACCGCCGCACAACCCTGCGCTAATCGCCACAATGCCTGATTTGGTGTGAATGCAGCCTAAAGGTCACAGAGAAGTTAAACATACGCTTTTTTTGCTTTCTTGCCGAGAGTTAAATGAGGAGATTGATACCACTCTCGTACATGTCTGTTTTATATGAAGTTACAGTTAGCTTAGCTTAGCATAAAGACTGGAAACAAGCGGAAACAGCCTGGTTCTGTCCAAAAGTTAAAAAAATATGCCTTCCAGCTCCTCTAAAGCTCACATATTAACATATTAGATATTGTTTGTTTAGCCCGTACAAAAAAAAAGTTATGGTTTTAGTGGGGTTATGTAACTATTTAAGCCGTAAGATAACTGTCTCCTCGCTCCAGTTTCATATTTAAAGGACAGACATGAGAGCGGTCCTTCTTCTCATGTAACACTCATTTCCCAAAATGTCAAACTATTCCTTTTAGACGGCGTGATGTAGCAGATGGGCTGTTTGTGTCGTGTTTACAGCCTCCCTCTCAGCTGAACTTTCCATCATGACTTCATATGTAATAGACTGCCGGCTGGTCGTCATTGGAACAAGCTTACACAGACTTGTATGGTTAATACTCATCCCTCAAAGGAACTACGTGGTAGTGACTGGTCCAGACATAGCTCAAGTCTGATCAGACCAGCAAACACACTAAGAGCATTTAAAAAGACATGGTGTCACCTGGAAAATATGGTAGTGGCTTTAGTAATGGTACACTGCACTATGCACTATACACCCACACACCCACCCACACACAGGATACAAATGAATCAAACATGAAAACAATTAGGTAGGCTATGTTTAGTTTAGGCTTGTTCATCATCTTTGCTGGTTTCTTGTGAAATACTGGATAGTTTTCCCTCTTCAGGCCTCTAAATAGGAATCCAAAATCAACAATCTGAGTGCAGAAAATCCCATATGTATTAATACATTAAGTACTTTAACTAAACGTTAAACTGGCAGTAGGCAGTATATGTTTTGGCATCATTGGGCAAAAATTCCATAATAACCTTTCAGCATATTGTAATTCAAGTGAGAGAAAACTAGACTTCTGCACCTCCTCATAGCTCTGTTTTCAGGCTTTAAAATATCTAGCCCGTGACGGGAGACTTTGGCCAATCACGGGTCATTTCATTGAGCGAACGTTCCTATTGGCTGTGCTCCAGTCATGTGACCGAAAATTGGTTCCTTCAACAGATTTCACAATGGCTGCTACGTCACAAACGTTCTCATTTTACAGCTGAACAGTACACTACAAGATGATTCTGAAAACGTTTGAGAGAAATAGGCATTACAGTAACAGAATATTGATTCATAGTCGATCAGCGCTGCCTAGTTTGACCGTTTGGTCGGAGTTCGCGAATGATTGACAGCCGGCTCTCATAGACAGCAGCTGGACAGCAGACCTCAGATCAGCTCTTACTGCTTGTTTTCCTCCGGTATGTGAAATCTTGCAGATGCTGTTAGCAGCACCGGAGGACACAGAGGCACATGATTTTTTTCAGGTTACCTGTTTCATGTACTACTGTCATGATATATCCGTTTTATAAAAATAACTTTTTTTAAATCATATTTGTTGCAATCTCGCCTACTTCAGCTTTAAGTGGTCACAAGTAGGCATCGCTTTGTTTTGCAGTAATTGCACAAAATTAAAAAAAAGCTGTGAACCTCTGTTTTAGAAAACAACCAGGCCACCTATAGAATTTTAGTTTAGCCTTATATTATATATAATAAAACATAGTATTTCATAACTTTATCCTGTAATTACATATCTTATAATTCTGACTTTTCATTCTGAAATTATGAGGAAACTGTCTGAGTTATATAATCATTATCTTGTAATGACGGGAAAATGATATCGCAATTATGAGATCATTATCTCGTTATTATTAGGAAGTTGTCTCACAAGTTATGTCATTATGAGAAAAGTGACTCCACCTCACTGGTACTTCCTTCTTGGTTTGTGGCATTAAGAGGAAATGTAGATGGTGTTATGATTATCGTGCCAGCATTGTGCAGGCATTATATAACTCACTGGGGTTTTCTAGACAAAAGAACAGCACACACACTTGCTACTATCTTTTTAAGGTTTCAAATCAAACGGCCATACACGTCAGCACTGAATGTGATCGCCATAATCTTATCTAATTTTGTTTGACAAAAGAAATGCATCATTTCTGTTAGTGAAGCTTCTAATTTTGACTTTGATTTCAGACTCAGCAGTCTTTATCAATATTTTTAGTGACAGAGAGCTGCGTGTGTCTCTACACAGTGCAGGAGCTCCTCAGTCGTCCAACACTATAAACTGTGAGATGACATCATGACACAACGCAGGCTTGAAAAACAAAGTGCAGAAATGTTACACACAAATGGAAGTCAACCCAAATCCTTTAATGCACCATTAAAGGCCAAATGTCAAGGTAATAAACAGTACTGTACTGAAATATGTGCTGTTGCCGGACAGGTCTCTGTCCCTGCTGTATCTGCTCCATCCATTATCTGAATTTAACTCTGACCATATTTAACTTTTCTGGCTTCTTTCTACACTGTGTATACCTACTTGTTTATATTTGACATAATGTAGCTACTGTATAGAGATGTGAGATTGCATCCCTTAATAAATTACCTCATTGGTTTATTGTCCATGTTGTGAATTCATTCTTTTCTTTTCTTTTTTTACATACACCTATATGCACTTTGGTACCGTTTGCACTGGTTGGATGCTAAACTGCATTCCACTGGTAGGCTACTTACTGTAGGCAATACAGTTGATTCTAACATCATCTATTGGAAGAAGAAGAAGAAGAAGAAGAAGAAGAAGAAGAAGAAGAAGAATTAGAAGAATTGGAAGAAGAAGAAGAAGAAGAAGAAGAAGAAGAAGAATTAGAAGAATTAGAAGAATTAAAAGAATTAGAAGAAGAAGAAGAAGAAGAAGAATTAGAAGAATTAGAAGAAGAAGAAGAAGAAGAAGAAGAAGAAGATCTCTCTTTAAGAGGTTGGTAACGTGTCAAATATTCTTGTTTTCGATTAAAAATATTTACTAAATAGTATGATTAATATAGTTCATGAAAACAAGGGTGTAATATGAATCACTGTTGTCTCTACATTGCTTTTATTTCAGGTATTGACAATTTAAAGCTGGGGTCGGCAACATTGGAGAAACCAGTAGGAGTACGCTACATTTTAAAACTACAACTCAGTGATGCCAACTCTTTTCCAATGAAAGTAGCTCGCAGCCCCAAAAGTCCTTAAATCTAGAGAGAAAGTTGGCAATTTGGCAACAATGACAGTCCGTCCTTTCAGGCCTCCCTCCAAAGCCACTCACACAATTATCATAATGAACATGAACAATGAACATGGCTATTGTTAGCACTCACAGCTGTCAAGTTCGCAGCTTGTGGAAGACGCTGGTGATGTGGAATGAGTGTACGAGCAGACTGCGATGAGTCAGGTCAGATAGCCCGTCCAATCATTTCATTAGAGCCGAATGAAATGATTCAACGGGCTTATGACAGTCCTGCGACAGCCACAGATACCATTTTTCTTTTTTTTGTCAAAGCATTTAATTTATTGATTGCTTTCCAGATGTAAAGAGAATTTCAACAAATACAGTACAGCGTTAAGTATTGCAGTAAACAATATTATCTTATCATATTTTTCTGTTAGTTGTGCAAACCAAATTTCACATTTTAGGATCATGCACATCTGCTTTCAAATCAGAGTTACAACATTTAGAAAAAAGAGGTTTAGAGAAAGTGAAGTTGTATATTTCATGTGTGGATTGGTGTGGCTGTGTAACACTGTCCAGCTAACTGAGTCAGATTCCCTCAGGGGAAAGCTACTGAATTTTGCCATTCACACAACTTTCCCCTTTCCCCCAAACACAGCTCAGTTTAAACAGAGCACATTATTGTGGACAGTCAGAAATGAGAGGGTTTGTCACAGTTCCTATTCGGTAATAACACACAGATGTACAGCGCTGCTGATGCACAACATGGAAAAGAGGAATGAGAGCGAGAGAGAGGAACCCATGGGAATGCACTGCTGGTATGAGAAATGTTTTGATCAGGACTTTTGGCTTTATGATAAAATAACACTGGTTTACTGTAAAGTTCAAGCTTTGGCATCTTTTGAAGGTCAGTTTTCCCTTCAGTGCCTGGGTGTGTATCTACATGTTGGAAACATAGTGAATCAGAGTCTTCTTTTCTGGTTTATAGCCGTAAGGCTGAGTTATTTGACTTCATAAGTGACGAGTTGGCTAGCGACGAAACAAAAATCTTAAACTGAGTCACGTTTTTTTCCTAATTTGTTGCATGTTCAGAGGGTGGATCAGATGTAAATACTTTCAATGACTCGCAGGCAGAAGACCCAGTCGGACGGCAGCTGTTGGTAGGACATCTTGTTTCCATCCAAACGTAGGACCTTCATCCTAGAGTAGGACAGAGGTCCCACTTCTCTGCAGAAACTGGTCACGTTGAACTCTGTGGTGAACAGACAGGAAGTTTTAAACATATGCAGAAACTCATCATTCACCAGAGTGACAGCCATCTGCCTATTGCCGTCTTGTCAAAGCACTGGAGCTTTGATTTGACATCATGTACCATGTTCTGCTCATTATATATGGAAATGATTAAGATGAAGCGCTTCATTATGACATTTTCTTTATCAAAGAGGGTCTGTACAGTCAGTAAATGTCCCTTTTCTTCTCACAGAGTCTGCGTTTCCTGTCTTGCAGGTGCTGTGGTGTGAATACGGAGGATGAGGAAAACCACAACGCCCTCGTTTGCTTTCTCACTTCATTTCAGTAGTAGAGCCTCCGTCGGCCCAGACTGTAGGCTTTGGCAGACGAGAGCCGCGGTAGCTGTCATGCTGCTATAGCTAGACGATGAGGTGTGTGTTGTTGTGAAAGTGGTTTGCCGTCTGTCTGTCCCTTTGGTACACAGCCCCTTTTGTCAGCTGCTGCACAGATCGAGAAAACACTTTCACTTTGCCAGAGCCAAAATCGCACGCCAGGTCATTGCTGCCGGATGGTCATGTGAGTCAAAATGACTACGAGTCTGCTGCAATGTTATTGGAAACCTATCGGCCAAAAAAGGCCATAGTGAGGGGAAGCAGACAGAGAGAGAGGAAAGAGGAGACCATGAAGAGAGAGGAACAGCATGTGCTTCTGGCTCATCTGGCACTCTTACCTCTGAATCCATCACAGATGTTTTCATACCACTCTCCTCTCTTCTTTGCTATCCTACTTTCCCCTCACCCAACCACCCCATATTCCCTCTCCTCTCCTCCACCCTCTTCTTCTCTTTCCATGTCTCCGATGTCCCTCCCCTGCCTTCATTCTCTCTCTTCTTCCCTCTCTGACTCGCTTCGCCTGCGAGCTGCCCTGCCCCAGCCCCTCCCGTCTGTAGGCTATGCAGTGATGAGGGCCGGCTGTGTTCGGGGTTTCTTTACGGTTCCTGTCACATTTTCCACGTTTCTTCTTCTCCCTCACAACATGCTTTAGGTATCAAACCTCCCCAGGTGGACAGCCACATAACTCAGTTGGACTTTATGTTGCTGTCACAAGAAGCAAGTGTATTGTTGAATTGTAAAATGTAGGAATGTGCGTACATGTGTGGGGAATTAACATTTCACAGGCATGAAGTCAGCGACACCGTTACACTCACAGCGTGATTGCATTTTGTGTCTGTGTGCATGTTTTCTTTGTGCACCTCACCTTGTATTTCATTGGCCTCCAGGTAGAGGTACTGCAGGGTGCTGGGGACTGTGGGAATGGTTGTAAGTTTGTTATAAGAGAGGTCTAGTTCCACCAAGCTGGAGGAGTTGAAGACCTGCTGGTGCACGCCGCCGCTCTGCAGACCGCAGTGACTTAGACGAAGGAACTTAAGGTTGATAAATCCCGAAAAACTGTCTTCATCCAGCTCAGAGAAACTGTTGTTGGACAGATAGAGCTGCTGGACAGAAGGGGGTAATGTCCTGGGGACAGATGAGAACAAATTGCCACTGATGTCGAGCTGGTTCAGACTGACCAGACCTGCAAGATGAGGGGAAGACACACACACATACTATATATATATTAATACTGACAAATTAGTATGACATATAGAATGGGAGTAAACATTGTCAGTGTTAAAGGACCAGGGTGTAGGATTTAGTGGCATCTAGTGGAGTTCAACTGAATACCCCTCCGCTCACTCCTCCCTTTCCAAGCGTGTAGAGAACCTCGGGTGGCCTTCAGGTAACGTTTAGGTGTGGACTTGATTCACGTGACTTGGACTCGAGTCAGACTCAAGTCACAAATTTGATGACATTAGACTCGCCTTGACAAAATAAAAAAGACTCGCAACTCGACTTGGACTTGTGACTTCACTTCCTTTTGACTTGAAAATACCTAATACCTTCTTCCAAGCCCAAATATTAAAAAGTATGTTATTTTAAACGTGTGTGTAGGAAGACGATCAACTGCCTGGTACCGGAGGTTGTCCGTCTTGACTTGGGACTTGAGTGCAAAGACTTGAGACTTACTGTACTTGTGATTTGCAAAATAATGACTTGGTTCCACCTCTGGTAAAAACGTGAAAGGCTCTCTCTAGAGTCAGTGTTTGGTTTGTCCGTTCTGGGCTACTGTAGAAACATGGCGGAGCAACATGGCTGACTCCGTGAAGAGGCTCCGCTCCCTATGTAGATATGAAGTGCTCATTCTAAGCTAACGAAAACACAACTATTCTTAGTTTCAGGTGATTATACACTAATGAAAACATAGTTATGAATATTATATTCCATTTCTGCCCCCTAAATTCTACACGCTGGTCCTTTAAATGCCAGTAATATTCAGCGTTAATGAGTGTAGTCAGACTGTTCAGAGCAGTCTCAGGACCGAACATCAGGATGTGTGACGTACAGTATAGGCCTAATCACAGCTACAATTAAGAAAAACGAATTGACCATCATCACATGGCAAATGTTTTTAAAACTGTTATATCAACACGTATAGTAAGAGCTTCAGGTACACCAAACAGGCTCATATTACTTGCAGTAGCGACCATTGCTACATCACAACGTACTATTTTCATTGAAATATTAGTACTGACTACTGTCCACGCAGCGTACTGAGCTTAAGCTTCGCCTTGAAGAAAAGTTATTCTTTACAGACGTATAATATTGTTTTACTTGCTTAGTTTTCTTTTGTAGACCTGTCTTACATTTTAGAATTATCAAATTATATTATGGACAATATGTGAGATGTTATGATGCATTACATATTTCCTGAGAGACATGCAATCAAATTACTGTTGAATTAAACAACCCCTTGACTCCAACCACCCTAATAACTACTAATGTAAAACGGACACTAGCCAGCAACAAAAGGAAAAACTTATAAAACCACCCCCTTCCAAATATAATGTTTGTCTAATGTGTTTTTTTTTGCATGATGTGAACAGGTACACAAGAGCAGGACTCTCAATTTCCACCCCACAGTAGATTCTGTATGAATAAAGAAAGGAAATTACACATTGCACTACCGTTGAGGTCTCCCTCTGGGATGGTTTGCAGTCGGTTTCCCTGCAGCAGCAGCAGCGTCAGGTTGTGCAGATTCTGGAAAGCTCCGGGGCTGATGCTGCTGATCTGGTTGTGGGCCAGTCGCAGCTGCTTGAGTCCAGCCGGTAGAGCGCTGGGCACTGATGTCAGGTGGTTGTGGTTGGCAAACAAGTAACACAGCTGGATCTGGTTCTGCAGCTGGACCTGGTCCAGATGGTCGCTCTGCAGCTGGTTGTGGTCCAGGATGAGCCACCGTAGATCAGTAACATTGGTCAGGAAAGAGGAGGACAGGGACGAGATGTTGTTGCCCTGGGAACAAAAGAAAGAAGGATTTTGACTTTTCACACTTGACAGTTAAAACATATACAGTATGGTGCAGTGGAGGTCAGCCACTGTGGGAAGTGTACACTGTGAGCAGGAAATGAGAAACCACAGTGGGTTAGTGGCAGACCATTGTAAAGACAACACATGCTCAGTGCCCGTGTCAGTGTTTGTCCTACCTGTAGAAACAGGTACTGAGTTGAGTCCGGCAGGCGGTCAGGGATGTCCGCCAGGCCTCTGTGGTCGCAGTAAAGCGCCGTGGGCCAATGGATGGGGCAGTCACACTCCTGAGGGCAGGTCTGGGGGTTGTTGGCTCGGAGCCAGGATCGGTCAATCCGCCCCTGCAGGCTCACCACACTGGGCTCACCCAGCTGGCGATTAATCCACAGAGGAACACCTCCGTAGTCCATGTCAACCACAACAGTGACTGAGGCAGAGTCAAAAACACACAGCAGCACCAACACGGCACAGCACCGGAGAGCCATAGAGACAGCTGGTGAGATATGTGCTCCTGCAAATCAAACATCAAGACAAGGTCGTAAGTAAAGACAGATTTTACACGTCAAAGTCAATTTACTAGTCATGATGAGCAGTTTTATAAGAATGTGAAAGTTGTATAATGTCTTCTGTGGCGTAAGGGCTTTATCAAGTCTAAAATATGACTTAAAGCCAGGGTTGGTAAAGGTTTTAGAAACGATGATAAAATGATTGTGGGGGAGTGGCTTTGGACGGAGGCTTGAAGTAACGGACTGTCAGTGTTGCCGACTTGGCAACTTTAGGCCTTTGCACACTTTGTCCCTATTTTTTGTCTGAATTTATCTCACTTTTAAAAATAAATACAACCTCACGTTGTGTCAATCACGTTTACACGCCAGCTCTGAAACTTTCGTCTGTCATTAAAGTTTCGATTTTCTGTGTTTTTTCGTGTCTGTCAAAAGGCAAAAGAGGGTTGTTTGACCACTCAGAGCCACCGTCTGTGCAAACGTCATCATCCAAAATGGCATGATAAACATTCACTTCGTCTCCCAGCACAACACACTTTATGATAAAGAAATAAAAGAATACAGAGATGCAGAATTTAAAGGCAGATTGTGGCAGGTGATTGTAGAACAGACTGGAATCTGGGATTGTTGCAAAACAAAGGATGTGTGAAAGATTAGACAGCGGTGATTGTGCTCTGGGCAGCTAAACGATAGCTTCTTGCTAATGTCATTCATTCATTAGCCCAGTTTTGGACTAGCGTTATCCATTGCACCCAAAGTGCAAAGCTCCCCTTTTGGGGCTAATGTTGCTGGCTACTTTCATTGGAAAAGAGTTGGCAACACTGGACTGGGTTTTTCAGGTTGGATAATATTTGAAATGTATCGTACTCTTGCTGGTTTCTCCAATGTTGCTGACCCCAGCTTTAAATTGACAATACCTGAAATTAAAGCAATCTAGAGACCACCGTGATTCATATTACACCTATGTTTTTATGAACTATATTAATCATACAATTTAGTAAATATTTATTATCGAAAACAAGAATATTTGACAAATGTTACCAACCTTTTAAAGAGAGATTATCTGATGGATATATCTTCTTCTTCTTTGTTTTGTTTTAGTTTTAGTTCTTGGTCGCAAAACATCTTTGGGGAGACTTACAATAGATTATGTTAGAGTCAACTTTATTGCCATAATCCCTACAGTAAGTAAAGGAAGAGAGTTGGCAACACTGGGCTCAGTTTTTCGGTTGGATCATTTTTAAATATCTAATGTACTGTTGCTAGTTTCTCAAGATCACCGACCCTGCTTTAAATGATATCACTCGGGTGTCTTGGCTTGGGCAAGGGGACAACTTATTTTTCTGCAGCATCAGTTTTGACCTTTCATTATAAGGAATGGTCTAAATGGTCGATCTG